>PVKS010010908.1:0-58557 GCA_004027875.1 Aplodontia rufa
TCTGCTAGCAATTTTTAAAATTCTATGAAAATTCATGATTCTAAAATAAAATTTTAAAATTGATAGTCAAGAAATAGTATTTAATCTGCCTAGGGCAAATGCACAGAAGAAGTTTTCAAAGTTTTCACAGAATTATTTTCGCTCACCCACTCTGTAAAAGCTTGAGGCTTAAATAATGTTATGGGTGAGTTCCTCCAAACCATCAAAGAACAAGCAAGTTCTATACTATATGCTAAGCTGGAACACAGAACAAGATAGAGGATTCATTTTCTGAAACTGATAAAGTAGAATATAAAAATGCACAACTATAATATGATCTGTTTATGAATATAAATGCAAATAAAATTTAAGGAGTTGAATTCAACATTATTATACTGAAAAAGGAAAAACTCCACCATAAAACAGGATGTATATCATGCAGAAATAATCCAATACTGAGAACTCTATTACAATTTATCATGATAATAGGCCACAAGAGTAAAACCATATGGTAATCTCTATTTGCCTAGAATATATTTAATATAATTCAACAACTTCCAATAAAATAGTTAGTATACTTGAACAAGGAAACCATTTCCTTAACCTGATAAAGACCTGTATTTCGATCCAACAGCTAAAAGCTGGTGAAATATTACTGGCATTCCTAAAAAGTCAGGAATAAGAACAGATATCACCATTTATTTAGTATATGAGGTATAAATATTGTAAAGGAAGAGAGAAAATATCATTCATTACATTAAAATTGGCTATTTAGAAGAGAATCAACAAAAAAATTAATGAAAGAGTTCAGGAAAATTACCAAATACAAATAGCAACTGCTTAATACTACAAAAAGTGACCGGGTTCTTTTTGAAAAAAGGAAAAATGATCCCATTTAAATAGCAACAAAGAAATGAAATATCTAATAATATAATTAACCAGAAATATGCAAGACATAAAAAATCTACTGAAGAATATAAAAGATGTCTTTAGTAAATTTGACATGTGACAAGTTCTGGAACAGGAAACAGTATCACAAAGTTGCCAATTCTTCCTCAAATAAACTATAATGTTGAAACAATTTTTTAAAAGCCAGTAGAACTTTTCTTGTAACTTGTATACAAGTTTTCTTGTAACAAAATATAACTAAAGCTTATCTGGAAGAATAAATGTACAAGTACAGCAAAACTACTTTGAAAAGCAAACGTAACATTTACCCCCAATGAAAAGTCAAACACATAGTAAAGCAAAGACAAAATGGCAATAATTAGAATAACACAGTTCAGGAACAGAAATGATCAAAAAATCAACAAACAAACAAATCCAGAAACCATTCTAAGTATATGTAAGAATTTAATATTTGACAAATGTGGAATATTTAAAACAGTAGAAAAGAGTTTTCAATAAATGACAATGCAAAACTATATAAATACTTGGACCCTTAATCACACCTATATCAAAAATAAATTCCATTTGGAATAAAAATTTGAATCTAAAAATTAAAATAAAAGGAAACAGACATATATTAATATAGCATTGGCACTGAGAAGACCTTTTGAAACATATCACCTAAAGCACAATTCACAAAAAGATAGATTTATCTAAAAGAAAAATGCAATATTTCTGCATATCATTCCTTCAACAGATATTTATTGTACATCTAATACATGCCAAATATTGTCCTAGGGGATGAGAATACAATGTTGAAGAATCTAGACATCCACACACAAACCCTCATACATTCTAATATGGGAAACAGACTCCCCCTCAAAAAAAAACTAAATAAATAAATAAGGTTGCAAGTAAAGAACTCAAAAAGCAATTGGGAAGAGAAAAGGTGGGGGCTATTTTCAATAGGGTGCTCTGGGCAGGCTTTTCTTAAAACATTGTCTGAAGGATAGATTTTGGTGGAGAAAAAGGTGGCTTTGAAGAGCAGCATAAGCAGAGAGATCAGTATTTAGTAAGCCCCTGAGGTGCAGAAAAGATATTGGCATGTTGGAGGAACTAGTGTGGCTGATAGTAAGCAAGAGGTGCATAGATGGGGTTGGCTCTGGTAAGGACCAGATTGTGCAGGGCTGTGTGAACCACGGTATGGGGTTTAGATTTTATCCTACAAGCAACAATTTGTGTGATTCAATTTATAAGAAAGGTCAATGCTATCACTTAATCAAAAATATACTAAAGTGGGCCAAGAGTGGTAGCAGATAGATTACATAAGACTGTCTAATAGTTAGATGAGAACAAATATTGATCAGGACTAAGTGATGGCACTGAACTTGGAAAGAAGCAGACAAATTTATCAGATATGTGAGTCCAGAAACTAAGAGAAAAGGTCTATGTGGGAAACGCAAATTCGAAACTCATTTTGGCACAAATACAGTACTTAAGTTTATGAAAATTGGGAAGATTCTGGGAAAGAATACCAGAAGAACGGAGTGGCCAGAAAGGAGTCAATGCCAACTTTTTAAAATTAGAAGATGGAGTAGAAAATCTGGAAAGTGATCAGTGACGCAGAAGGAAAACCAACAGAGAACAGGGCTTGGGTATGAAAAGAGAACGTTAACAGAAGCAGAGGGTGGCCAAGGTGCAGACAGAAAAGTACCCTTTTGTGTTAGGTAACATGGAAGTGCCTGATGACCTTAACAAGGGCACTGTTGGTGGTAGTATTAGATTATGAAAAGCAAATAGAAGATTAGGAAATACAAACAATACATAAGGACAACTCCACAAAACAGTGTGGTTGCAAAGGAAAGCTGAGAAAAGGCTATAGATGGAGAAGATGTACAAAAAGGAAGATTTAGTTAAAATGAAGGACACTGGAGCATTATGCAGGCTAATGAGGACAACCCATCGAGGACAGAGGGAATTGATGATGCAGAATAGAGAAAGGGAAAACTTAAGGAGCAAGTTCCTGAAAAGTCTAGAGGGCCAGTTTCCAGAACACAGGAGGGGATGTCCTTTGAAGCTTCCTCCACAGTCACAAAAATGAAGAAATCATTCTCAAGGAAGCTGGGTTGGAGCGTCTTGTGGTGGCAAGATGAGGAAGTTGGTATGTAATAGCTCCCATTTTCTCAGGGAAATACAAAACAAACAGGAAGGAGGAGATCAGAACATTTTGAGGAGATGACAACACATAAATAGTAGTTTTAGTAGTGGGAAACAGACTATGTTAGGTTTGAGATGATGGACTGAAAATAAAACTAGATCATTACATTTTGTGATTTTAAGAAAATGTTTAGTAGTCCCAGTCAGGTTCGTGCAAAGCAGATGGTAAGGTTTATAGTGAGTAGGGATTTGTCAGGAAAATAACTTGGAGGAAACTGAGGTTCAATAGTGCTGAAAGCACTGAATTTCAAAGGTGATGATTATGATGATGGGCCACAGAATCTAGGCTAGACAAGGAAGTGCATCCAAGATGAAGATTAATAGTGGGAAAAATGAGGATGATCAACTAACTGCAGTGAGTAAAGAATCTAGGATAGGAAGATGGCGATCGGAGTGCAATGTCTGACAATGTGTTACTTCAGGTCATAGAAGCAGACACCAAGACAGGGTTCAAGGTGCAAGAGTTCTATTAAGAGGACACCTGTGAAGGATAAAGGGAAGAAGGCGGGGGACCTCGGAATCCTAAGGTAGGTCTGACAAACCTATGAAAGAGAGAGGGGGGTTGAGCAAGAAACGGCTCAGACTGCATGCACCACAGTTCTAAGAAAGTTTCAATCAGGTGTTGAGAGGGCCCCACGCTTTTAAAATTGTTCATTACGAGAGTCCTGCATCTCACATAAACGGTGCATACCAATACTTGACTGTGCTGTCATAGGGGGTAGCCCAGGAGAAGCACTACCTCAGTGCAAGCCCAGTGGTGGATCCCCTGGGCAGCAAGGGGGAACCATTAATCGAGGATGCTACCCAGAGCAGGAGACCTGAGGGGTGCATTTCCTTGGTCACCAGAGAAGAGGTCGTTTCTAACAATGACAAGCTTGGAACTGTGGGAGCAGGAAGGGGGGACACTGAATGCTGGAGCTCAGGTTCACAGTTGTGCATGACCCAACTCCAGGTTGTGTCAAACTCCCGCTAAATCGTTGAGGATTTGGACAGTTATTAAAACAATCTTCTAGCGCTTTGCAACAGCATGGGGAGGGGGGCGATTCGTTTGTTGATGACAACACTTGAGGTGGAGATGGCTGAAGAGGCCTTCAAAAACTTATAATGAAAGCAATACTAGAACTAGGAAGTCCATAAACTACCAGGAGGAAGGAAAAAGAATGTGTGGTGGCAGGATTCTCCAAGGGCCGGATTCTGGCAGGCAGGCGGCAAGAAGTGAGGAGATGACTGGCGCCAGGCCACCCTTCCCGGCCCTGCCCTGCTCTAAGGCACGTGGTCCGGAGCAGCGGGGACCGAGGGCTCAGGGTGGACCCGGAGGGCGAGGGGCGACGCGAGGTCCGAGGCGGGCTGGCTGGCGGCCGGGTCCGGCGGTGGGCGGGCGGCTGCGGGCGAGCGGCTGCGGGCGAGGCGGCGGCGCTCAGGGGGCTGCGGGCCGGCCCAGGCCGCGCGCGTGCTGGCGCTCCCGGGCGGCGCCGCCGCGGAGCTTGGCGCGGCAGCTGGCGGCGGCCTGGCGCGTGTTGACGGCGCCCGCGGGCGGGCGCAGGGCGGCGGCGCTGCGGGGCGACGGCTTCGCCAGGCTTCGGCCGGCGGGCACGGGAGGCAGCAGACCCCAGGGAGGAAAGACAAAGACACGCCGGTTAGAAACGCGCAGGAAACCGCGGGCCCCTAGCATCTCGGCGGGAGCGGCGAGCTGCCGCGGTGGCCCTCGGGTGCACCCGCGCGAAAGGGTCGGGGCGGCAGCCCCAGATCTCGGCGACACTCGCACCAAGCGGGAGGACGCCCCTGAAATCCTGAAGCTGTGCGCCGGGTCCGGGAAGCCCCGGGCGAGGACGCGGGCAGAGTGAGCAGGAGAGCACAGGAGCTGCAGTGCGGCATCGCAGCACCTCTAAGCGCACCAAGCAAAGCAGAAAGGGGACGGGGGAAATCAAAGAAAAATGGAAATAGGCCCCAGCCAACCACAAGGCAGCACAGGGGGTTTTTGTTTTGTTTTTTCCATATAGTGGATACCTGCTATTAAACTAATGCTGTACAATAACTAATAATGGGAAAATATTAGTATTAAATGTATGAGAAAATGCTGCTTCTCCATCTGTAGGGAGTGTGGGTGTGTACGCGTTTATACACACAACACATCTGAATTACTGCACAAAAACACATCAGAACGTTAAGCAGTCATCTCCAGGTATAGGCTGTAGGTAATCTTTATTCTAATTTATGTCTCCCAAATTTTATACAATAGGCATATTTTATCATTATAGGAAAAATAAGGCTTGGTACTCCATTTTTATGTACCCATGCTTGTCTTTATCCTAATTCAAATTTATGAAAATCGTATTAATCTTTATTCTAATTTATGTCTCCCAAATTTTATACAATAGGCATATTTTATCATTATAGGAAAAATAAGGATTGGTACTCCATTTTTATGTAACCATGCTTGTCTTTATCCTAATTCAAATTTATGAAAATCGTATTTGATATTGTATAGGGAAATGGTGGATATCAGAAGATTTTCAAGAATGGACAGATGGTCCACAGTAGTGTAAGGTCCTCAGTAGTTGTGAAAAAAATCAATATTACAGAATGGTTTATTCCTTGTCAATACAATTAAACCACTATCTTCAATGAAGTTATACCCTTTATTATTTTTCTCTATTACCTTCTACTTTCTGTAGGAAAAAAAATGTTTCTGGACTTTTGACAGACGTAATCTGATTTGTAATTTCCACAGACTTGGGAACACAAAGTTTGCTAAAAACAGAAAAATTTACATTTTTGGAACACATTTTAGATAATACCAATGTTTTATAGTAATTCAATAATTTTCTCTTTATTTGAAAGAATTCATGGAAACAAAAGTACAGCCTGAACTTAATATCCTTCTCTTTCAGTTATGAATTAAAATTTTTAAGTTATTAATACCTAGGGAATGTTTTGCTAAACTTTGTTCCAGGAAAATGCATAAAGGGAATAATAAAGTAAGGGGTATAGTACTAGAACTTTATTATTAAATTGATAGAAAACACATTGTAAGTTCCAAAGTTGTCGAACTAATTTTATTTAAGAACAAATCAAAGATTAGGTATTGAAATGCTACTTTGCTGCTTAAATAGATGATTACCTAATTAATCACACCACCCTGAAAGTTCCTTTCCCTCTAAATGTATGGGATTGAATTATCATGTCTAGAGAAGTGCCTTTAGTATAAGTTATCATAAATAAAATTTGCAAAGAAAACAAATCCTAAGCAGCTAATAGTTAATTGTCCCTAAAAAAAAAATAAAAGTATAGGAGCTTGAAATAAAGTATTTCTCAAAAACTTTTCTACTTACCAAATGACTTTTAAAAAGGATTAAATATAGAAAAACCAAAGAGCATTTATTATTGGTACTACAGTCAAGTTTTCATGATCACACAGTGATTTCAATTTAATTCAATTTTAGAATGCCTATTATGTCTTAAGCACTATGCTCAGACACCAAGAACAAAAAAGATAACACAAGGTTCCTATCTTTGAGAAGCACTACCTAGAAAATTATTTTCAGATCATTTTGATGACTTAGACCCTGGGCTAACATGAATCCCCCTAAATCACCCTGTTGTTCTGACAAAGCTCCTCTTCCCATATTCTTCAAATGAGTTTTCTCATCTCCTGTCATCCCTTTGCTCAAGTTCATCCAGAGCATTTCACTGTCTCCCTACTAGTCAAATCAATAGTTTTTAACCTTTGAGGAGAACCAAGGACCAGTCTGAGATTCTGACTAAAATTCAGCCTTCTTCCTCCAAAAACATGTACAGAAATGCACTGGAAACTGATTTCCTGAACAAACAACATATAAAAAGACTATACAAGGGATTATGCCTGGCATAATCCTCCCTTACATTGTTTTTTTCTGTTTTGTTTTGTTTTATTTTGGTTTTTTACAAAAGAAAAATGACTACCTCTGGGAAAGGCATGTAAATTTAAAAACTAACTTCTCAGAAGCAAATCTCAATGAGATTTAGCTTAAATGAAATAAAACTGTGATACAGACTTTGACAAAGGGAACACTTACTTCATTTTTGATAATTGTGACTTTTATCCCCCATGCAACAGTGCTGAAATCCTTTGACTCACAAAGGTATATTGAACTAAAGCAGAATTCCATAGACTCCTTTGCCAGGTTAAGGTAGCCTGTATAATGGAACACCATATTCCTCCATGAATTTCAACTTAACAACTCACATTATTTCCTCTGCCTTCAAGTTCAAGTAAGACTCTGGAAAATCAGCAAATTTCTGTCTAGTAGAGAAAAACGTATTTCCTGGCAATAGGTCTTGGTAGGATGGTGACTGCTGCTGATATAGCAAGTAATGAGGCCCAGTCATGTGCTCAGGACTTACCTCATCAAACAGGAAAACATGCCGTGTAGTGACATCACAGGTGTACTAACTGCCCTCCAAGTGAAACTTTTTCCTACTCTCTTTGAATATTTAAGAGAGAGTACTTTGAAGATGCTAACAGTTTTTCCAGCTTCCAAAAAGTATTCTAAAATGGATTTCTTTGATGACATCAGAAAGTACATGGGAAGATGAAGCTGGATGCACTAAGAGACATGGTGATGACAAACCCTATTTTAATTTTCTTTCATGGACCATATTTAAGAACTTTTGGGATAAACTATTTGATCCTCCACTCCCCTAATGTACACTATTTCTCACTTGTGTGGTTTCATTCTTGGCATTTCCCCCATTAAAAAATCTTTTTCCCTCTCCTATGTATATTCAAATGCTGTCCATCTCTCAGGACCAAGACCAAAGCCAGTTTCTTTAATTTTTCCTGATTACTGCAAGTCTGAAATAATCTATCCCTCTTCTGAACTCCTATAAGGGTTCCTTATCTCTGAATGCTCTCAAAGTGTGGTTCTGAGACAATTAGCTTTAAAAATGCACCATGATCCGTATTTTCACAAACACTAGAAAGAGCCTGTGACAATTTCTCTATGTTTTCTCAAATCTATTTTGCCAGTCTTAAAAAGATAGTGCATTCTCCAGATGGATGGAGAGAAGGCTAATAGAGCCTATTGTTGCTGGGGTCACTAAACTGAATCGCTTGGATCATTCCTTTCTGTACTCATTTTCACACAAAAAGTTTTGATTTGTTAATTGTGTACTTGTCAGATCTGCAGTCATTCCCCACCTCCATCCTTGGACTTTGAATCATTATTCCTCCCAATGCCACAGGCATCTTTCTATTCTAAGATGCTGCTACCATTTTCAAACTAACTTTCCACTCTGTGAGAAAGAATTTCAACAGAGCTTGAAAAGAAGGTATGCAGTGAGACAGAAAGAGCCACAACTAACATTATCTACTGAACAAAGATACAAAATAAAATGTTTCTGGAGCAAAGCAGCAAATTCAAGATAATATCTTACAACACATTCACACTATAGATGGGAGAACTATGGGAAACAGTAGCTGAGGACAAAAACACAAAATCTGAAATTTAAAAAAGAATAAAAATCTCAAGCATAAAAATAGTTACCAAATCATGTACAGCCAAAAAATAGGTCCCAATTAGTTCATGGATTCAACACTGAGGATAAATGAAATCAAGTAAACAAAAATTTAAAAGTTAAAAAAATGAAAACGGAAAAGATGAGATGGATGAGACAAATGGTCCAAAAGACTGTTTTTGACATTACAAGTAACCAGGTGAGGTGAATTCACCATCAGTTACACTTAATAAGATTTACCGTTTATTTACTGTATGCCAGGCATTAGACTAAATGTTTTGCATACACTAGCTCAATTTTATTAAATGTTGTTTAACTCTTAATTGAAAAAAAACATGTAAAGGAGATAATTATACCTCTATAAGAAATCAAGAAAGCAAAAGTTGGTGAGTTGTCTGCAGCCTAGTGTATTAGAAAGAATGCTCTGAAAAATTTAACAATATCGCATTTAAGTGGCAATTTTATTTCTACGGGAAGATGGATGTATCACACTGAGAGCTGGTTCATCGATCAACAGGCAACCTCCCAGTTACATTTTTCTGTAGATTTGCCTACTGGGAAAAAAATGCCCTGACCCACAAACACGAGAAGCCATTGTTCCTGATACTCCTCATTGCAAATTGGCATGGTGGAATTTATACACCAGTCTCAGTGAAGCTCATGAGAGGGACACAGTCCTTTAGAACCCAGTCAACTCTCTGTATGAACCAATAATGAGGGCCACCCTTAGAATATAGTGGCCATATCGAAGAGAGAGGCTAGCCTGTTCTCTTTCTATTCACTTTCTTTGAACTACCATTCTATGTTTTTTCACATAGACATGTGCACACACATGCATACAAAAATGAGAGAATTTATTTAAAAATGAAAATGATGGAATGGAGGACAAAATAGCGTGATTCTCCATGCTCAAGAGCTACTGCCTTGTGAATTTAGAGCTTAGTTTTTAATTGTGAAGAAGGCTGAAGGTATTCGTTTTTTCAATAGCATCAAGAAGTATGTTTTAATTATTAAAAGAATTAGCCACTAGGCAAAAGCAAAAAGTTAAAATAAAATTTAGACATAGGTTCATCCAAGAATAAATATAAATATCGAAGCATTTCATATCTCCTTAAAAACATGCAACATATGGTTACTCAGGGGTTTTATTTCTGTTTAGGATATTTTGCCAATTTCTGTTTTCTGATGTTATCGCCATAGGGAAGAAAGAGTTCTATGAATACAGCACAGTCCTACATACTTATCACAATTCTTGACTTTAGCTCATTACCTTGCACCAAGAATTACAAAGTCAGAATGCAACAGAAACACTAGAACCTTATAATCCTAATGTTTGAGGATAACATGCTAATGCTATGAATCTCCAGGACACAGTCTTACTTGTTCTACTACTGAATTTTAACTACTGTGATAGTGTGATGAAAATATACTTTTAATCTGATTAACCTTTTTCCAATAGGTGGTTAAAGTTATAATTAATATTGTTGTAACTTCAAACAGAATTGTCTGGTGATATAAATAATGTAAATAACACACTGAGAAGTACTGCCATAAATAATGTAAATAACACACTGAGAAGTACTGCCATCTTTAGGAAGAATGCAGGACTTTTGTCTGAAGTAAAATTCAAACGTTAAGTAGTTAACCTCTTTGAATCCAATCATGGATATTTGGCATAGGATATGTATTTACTTAGAATCTGTCTTTTGTGATACCGTCTGGTCCCCAAAATCTAAAATCAACTAGTTCTAACAGCCTGCATTAATCTCTGAAAAAGAAATAATTGCAGTGATAAACTGGCCAAAATCAAACAAGAATAATCAAAATTGAGTATATTTTTATATAGATGATCATGGGTCATACCAAGATTATATCATTACAACTTATTTTAGAAACAAAAATTATTTCTTTCTTCACATGTTGTAGATTTAAAAATTTAGAAAATAAAACAAACATTTGTGATTTAATATTTATAACTCTGCTTCTCACTGGCCCTAAGATAAATCGGGTTGTATACATCATGTGGACTTTTACATAAATATAAATGAAAATGATTTTCCTGAAGAGTTCATTTTTGCCATTTTTTTAATTGAAAAATAAATTTCGCAATTAGCTATATTTAGTAACTAGCAGAAATAGCTACTAAATATCTCATTTTTTAATTTCAGTGTGATTTATCATAAAACAAATCAATGACCAAGATCCCTTTTCTGTGTGAAAAAATTATAAAATCCTATATTATGTTAAACACAAGGTACTTGATATGTTGATAATAAACAAATATCTAATAGTCTTCATTCATGTTAGCAAAATTCATTTGTCTAAATATGCAGTAAAGTGGAAAGTTCATGGATCAAGAAATAAAATGCCTGCAATACTGTTATATCATTAATTGGAAAAAAAGCAAGGTGTAGAAAATGATGTACAATATGCCTCCACTTGTGTGAAGGAGAATGTACATATTTATATGAGCGTACAGACATAAACAGCTCTTGAAATTCCAACAACCTGGTAACCTCTGGGGAGAGGAATAGGAGAACTAAAAGAGACTAGGGAGAAAACTTCCTTTCACAGTACACCTTTTTGTACTATTTTATACTTTAGATGTACCTATTATTGCCTTTTAAAATAGTCTTTGATAGCTGGCTTGTTTCTAACTTCTTCATTTAACTCTTAAGTGCGAACTTGTACATGGACCTTAATTTTTTCCATTTAAAAAGTTCTACTAAATCTTTAGGTTTCTCATCTACACTTCAACAGAATTAGGGCTCAAAAAAAAAAAAAAAGAAATGCAAAATGCCAAGTGGCAAAATAACTATAAGTCTTACTTTACAGTGACTTACATAGCAAGATATTATTTGTACTTCTGCCTGTTCCATTTCTACTGAGCTATAAAAACAGAATAGTAAGCAAGAGAGTCTGGAAAGAAAATTCATGTTTGTGAAACTGATAATGTTTCTCTTTTGATTCTGAACCAAAGTAAAAATCTGGTTAAGTGATTCTTCAATTTTTAAATATCCTAACTATTGCTTCTAGTATATATACTCTCCAAACATCCTAATAAATGAATTAATATTAAAAGCATGTATAAAGGGTAGGATTTGGCACATGCCAGTAATTCCAGAAGCTTGGGAGGCTGAGGCCAGAAGAATTGTAAGTTTGAAGCCAGCCTCAGCAACTGAGCAGGGCCCTAAGCAACTTAGTGAGACCCTATCTCAAAATAAAATATAAAAAGGGCTGGGGATGTTGCTGAGTGGTTAAGAGCCCCTGGGTTCAACCCCCACAAGGGCAAAATAAGTAGGACTTGTGTGGCAGAGTTTAAAAATAGATCCTGAGATAAGAAAAGCTGAAAAATCACCCCCTTATTCCCATAAAATTAGCCAAGAATCCCTGAAAATCATTTACAATCTTCCTAAAGAGAAGATTCCAAAAGCCCAGAGTATAGCAACAGAAGGCTCAAACCAGGAAAAATAGCACAGAAAGACACCAAGAAGAAAACAAAACTTACACTTTACAGGACAGGGAAAATGGGGACAGGCCTGGTGGTCCACTCATTCATAACCCTAATATTATTCATGATGTGGGTAAAATCACTAGTGTTGGATCTTTAAAGGTTACAGCCGAATCATGGGACAATGTAAGTAAGAGTTAAATGACAACACAAATGATGAAACTAAAAAATAAATAGTAAAGCAGATTTGTGAGTTCATCAGAGAAAGAGGTATCTATGGGCTGGAAATGTCAAGAAAAGATTTACAGAAGAAATAGGACTTTGAAGTCTGCATAATAAAGTGATGGTGATAATAATGACAAGGTGAAAAAAAAATCAGCATGGGAAGGCAGTTCCAGGAGGATGACAGCAATGGTGGCAGTAGTGTCCATGCTAGGATGATTAGCTTTAGTACGGTGCTAAATCAGTAATTCGGTAAGAATGTTAGAAATTAGTTTTTGAACACAGGGTTGCCAAATTTTCTTTATAGAACCCTATACAGGAGTGATGACATGCTAGTAATATAACAAAACTGACTGACTAGGCTCAAATCCAAGGTCAGCATGCATCTAAATCCAAATTTTTAATAGGGCAGGGCAGGATGTTTGGCAACTTCTTCCAGTATTTTCTTACAGGTATCTAATATTATTTCCTATCACAACCTTCATACTTAGGAATCAGCTCCACCCAAAAAAACACAAAACCAGGAAATCGAGAGGTGCCAGTTTTACTTTCCCATTAAGATTAGGGATTGGGCCTGGTTGATGACATAGTCTGCCTGAGTTTTACCACAGGAAAAAAGTCAGTTAAAACAAAATAAAACAAAAAACAATCTTCTCTCAGCAATCTTGCAAAACTAAAGGAATAATGTTACAACCAATTAGCTTTTAGCACAATACACAATACAAACTCAAGGTATTTGTTATCACATGGATAAGAATATATTTGCATGTGTTTTTTATTGGCAATATACTGATAAGCCTTTTAAGAAACTTCTAAACAAAATTTACCTCTAAAATGCTGGCACAGGGCAAGAAAGAATATTTTTAAGTAAACAAATGAAGTCCATTCAATGCAGAAAACATAGATTCCAAAATTCTATTTAACTCTTCATTTGTGTTGCAATACTTCAAACACCCAAGTGCACATACTGCCTTTATCAATAATCTATTAGGAATTTACTGAGATGGAAACTCATACATAGAGGCTTGAGAAAATCAGTATTTGAACAAATTAATTAAAAAAGACTGCAACAGACATTACTAAAAGTCTACAGCTAGTACATTTCTGTACTGCACCAGTGTGCCTTGTGTTACAAGGTGGACTACTGGTCTTTTAGGCCAATACCTACTGATTAATCTAAAGTTCAAATATGAGAAAAAGAAACCATTTTCAAAACATCAGAATGGAATGTTGGTGAGGGGTTTTCCATTTTACTATAGATCACAAAATAACAAAATAATTGTTTTATTCCAGTTCTCCTCCTCTAATTCAGGGCTGTCAGCATTTCCATCACTAACTTCAGTTTTTAGGGATTATGTCTCATCCATAAAATGTACTCTATTTTTTTTTTCAGGGCTGAGGACTGAACTTGGGGCCATGCGGGTGCTAGGCAAGCGATCTGCCACTGACCTAAATCCCCAACCCCAAAATGTACTCTATTAAAATTTCACACACAGAGAATCCTGGGAATTCTTCCCTTTAATAGCAGCTATTTAGTTAATCTGAAAAGCTGGTTAATCAGGATGGAGAAAGAGAAGGAAAGGGGAAATAAGGGGAATGATATTGGCCAAATTATATTGTTACATTGTGTGCATTTATAAATATGTGACAGTGAATCCCACCATTACATACAGCTATAATGCACCAATAAAAAAATGGAAAAAGAATACTTAACAATAGTTATCTAGTCTTTCTGTTGGCACATTTAAAAAAAAAAGTTTGTTAATTCAAATGGCATACAGACTTTATACTTTCTGTATTAAATCAGCAGTCTTAATCACAAGCTAATTCTTTAAAAGTCACTCTGCAAACCCCTTCCTAAGGACCATTGGCTGGGGAAATAAAGATGCTGCTTCATTTCTACTTCAAGGGGACAAAAGTTTCCCATGTAAACTCTAGTGGCTGTCCAAATGGCAAGATTAAGATAAGTTTTATTGGTAGACTTCTTCCTTCAGAGAGGAGATGAAGAGGGGAGAAAGTGAGGGCCAGAGGAAAACATATAAGACAATACAAGTCCTACCTTTTATTGTGATATTAAGCATTCAATAGCCCCAAAAGTTCAGCTTTGCAAACTAAAATTAATATACTTCTAATCACCTGTTCAACTTTTAACAGCATCTTTTTTCCCCCTTAGACTCTACCTATGGATACTAAATCACTTAAATCTGTCACATGGATCATGTCTGATTATTAGATCTTATCACTCAAATGGCTCCCCCTAGTTTTCTTGCCTAAATTGGAATAGACACAGTTCCTGCCTTGCTGTCAGACACACAGGGACTAAATCATCACACAACCTGGACAGGTCAAAACTATGGAACTCAACAAATGCTGTCCAGGTCAAGAACATTAATAGATTGTTTTATTGAAAAAATAAAATATGGGGCTGGGCAGTAGCTCAGCCAGGCAACCACGAGTATGTGGGTTCAAACCCTAACACCACGTACACAACAAAGTGTGGCAGCAACAAAAGCCACATGAAAAACTAAATAAAAATTATTTCTCTGTCTCTCTCCTCTCTCTCACCATCCCTCAATATTTAAAAACGACATTCCTTTCTAAAGAGATAACCTTTTGAAATATGTCTCACAGACTTAAAAGCTCCCTAATATAACACATAGATTAAATCACATTTCCTAATAATATTACAACTTATTTAGCACTTCTCAGAGTAATATCAAATGCATGTTATGTATTTTTATACAGACGTTGGGAGACAGAGAATTGGTGTCAAACACTAGTTCTCAAATGGAAAAATGAAATATGTACAAAGGAGGGATTGCAAAATTAACTAATGAACCAAAAGGATGTAAGGAGTAGGAGAAAATGTTGATCCTGTTTATTCTTCCTGGTAATATCTTCAAGTCCTGTGGCTTCAACAGCTACATCAACATAGCCCCTTGGCTCTTTCCTGGCTAGGAACCTGAACGAATATCCTGCTGCTATTAACCATCTCTACTTAGATGTCCACAAGCACCTCAAACATGTCTAAAATTTCAAAAATGTCCCTCAGAAAAGTGGTTGCTCTGCCTCCTGTATTCCTACCTTGAAGAATGTAACACCCTCCTGCCCAATTAAAATGACTAAAACTGGAAATTATACAAAATGTCTTTATCTCCACTGTCTGGAAAATTCCACTCCTAAAATAACCATTCCATCTATATCCTGCATTATAGTCACACTGCCATTACCTGAATTCAAGCCCTATCAATCTTAGAGTTCTGACATTGGTTCCTAAGAGATTTCCTTACCCCAACTCTTACCTTTCCACCCAATTCCAAAAGTCTGTGTCATAAGATGTCCCTTTCTAAAATCCTTCAACTACTATTCCCAAACTTATATAGTTCAAACTACTTGCTTGCATCATAAGGATTTTTTTTTTTTGGTAAGATCTTTTTAAATTTGGTCACTGGTTTGTCCCAAATTCCTTCCCTTACTCTACAATGTGGCTTTAGGTCTCTATACCAATGTATAAAGGTTCTTTTGCCTAACTCTTTCAAATATCAAGAATGAATTTAGGAACAAGAAGAAGCCTTTTCCAACCCTTCAGTGTGCCTTAATATTCCACTACTCTGTCTTAAAATGTACTCCTCTCCCACACTATGAGGAGCAAATATGGTTTATCTCTGGAACTCTAGAACCTGACTCTGCCTGCCACAAATTTGGAGTTTAGTGTGTCTTCAGAACAAATGAAGCAAATCTGACTAAGAGATGAAAATGTGAAGAATACTCATAAAATCATTTGAGCTTTGATACCTGAACAGATTCTAAAAAAATGTTTAATTTGCTTATCAATACTAATGTGTCCCCTGATGATACTGTAAACAATTTCATCTTTTTTCAATAAAATTTAAGTTGAAATCTTCAGTCTTTAAAAGGCAAATAAATAGCTCATTTCAAACACAACTAGTTAGTCCTACAAGTAATAACCTCCTCTTTAATTAACAAGTGATACAAAGGCTTGCATCACTCAAGAGGCTAAAAAGGAATCTGGGTTAATTCAACCTAGCAAATACCTGTTTGCCTGCATACTTAGGGCACCACCTATGCATTAACAAGGTAAATTAATTTTGTTGTCACAACTCCATAGCCCCAAAACAACTATAGTCATTGCAGCAAATCATCATAGCTCCACATCCCTTCAGCTTCATATAATCAATCTAGTAAGGTTTGTACTATTTTAAAGTCTCAGTAGCAAAGATAATTTAATTATTAAAAATCTATAAAACTATTTCCACCTCTATACTGAACATGTCAAATTTTTAAAATCATATGAAAAGGACAGAAATATATTTTTTAGTAAAAAAAGGTTTTATTTTAAATATAGAGCTTACCAAAATCCAAAACTGTCAGCACCAAGACCAATAAACACGCCTACCGAACAATATCATAACTGAAAATAAATACATACCATACTCAGAAGATCAGGTTTTATTCTTAAAGGCAACTGGGTCCCTGAACAAACCACCTGTGCTACCTATACTTGTCTTTGACCTAAAAGGGCCACAACATAACAAAAGGTTCAGAAATGTGAAATTACTTTCAGATTCACATGTATTATACATCTGATGCTGAAAGGGGAAAAAAAGGACAAAGGTTCAGCCTCTGTGTATTGAAACCTTAATGAAAGAGAACATCCAAAAGTATTTTAGACTGGATCTGAAGCCCAAGAAACTTATCTTATTAATAGGAGTATGTACAACCACATTTTTCAAACAAAAAAGTCAATCTTTGAAAATATAGGGGCCTTTTTTTATTGCCTTATAGCTCAAAGCATGGGTCATAGGCCGGAGGCAAGGACATCCCATGAAAAGCTTATTGGAAATGGAAAATCTCAGAACCCACCCTAGACCTACTAAGTCAGAATCTGAATCTTAATAATATCTGTATATATGTTATAGTTTGAGATGCTCTAGTTTATTGTCAAGTAGTTCTGGGTAATCCATTAATCAGCTAGGTAACTGGTATAAAATACCGGCCAAGCATCTCTAATCCAAAAATTCAAAATCAGAAATCCTCCAAAACTAGAACCTTTTTGACATGATGTCACAAGTGGAAAATTTCATACCTGGCCTCATGTGACAGGTCACAGTCAAATGCAGAAACACTAAAAATATTGTATGAAATTACCTTCAGGCTACGGAGATGAGGTATGTATGAAACATAATTTTAAGCTTAGATTTCAGTCCCTACCAAGAAGTTTCATTATACACACACACACACACACACACATATATATACATACACACACACAAATATTCCAAAATTTGGAAAAAAAAAAAAAACCTCTAAAATCTGAAACACTTCTGGTTTCAATCATTTCAGATAAGAGAGAACTCAATCTATATATAGAAACTCAGTCCTTACTACCAGAAATTGTAATGATATATACGGAGAAAGTCCAGCTATATGTATGCTTTCAATTTTTCATGTTAATTTGTTTATTTACATAAGCCCTTGATGAGAGATATCATAATCTCTACAGAAAATTTTAGGTAAACCCAGAAGTATGTCCTTCTCCAAAAAAACCCAAATTATTCTTTGTTGGAAGATAATGCATTGAAATCACAAGGAACAAGGAACCACTGGCATAAACTTGTGATTTTTTATTATATGATAAGAGTCATACAGGAGGGCAACTTTATTCATACTAACATCAATTCAAATAGTCAATTCAATCAAAAGCAAATTAAAATAAAAAGTCAAAAAATGAGAACTAAAATATGAAAAAACAGTTTAATCATCTTCACAGATTATCGCTATAGGCATATAATCCAAGTATGCAAGTGTTTAGAGTATAAATTAAAGAATACAGAAAAACTAGCAATACTTCCCTCAATAATAGTCAAAGAATGATCTTCACATGCTTCTGAAGCAGTTTTGCAGAGCACCTCAGTCTGCATCCAAACTCATTCCCTCCATAAGTTCTACTGGGCACATACCATGTACCAGGTACTGTGCTGGGCTCTGAGGACACAAGGATAAATGGATGTAGCCCTGCTTCAAAGGGCCTTGCAGTCTATTTAGGAAGACCCAAATGCATAGATAATTACAAAAACATGACAGTGATTGCTGTAAAGGGATAGGTAGATGGTGAGATGAGTCAACTGAAGGGATGTTTACTCCTGCCGCGTGCCTTGGAGACAGGAAAGAGATGAATGCTGAGAGAGAAAGGGTGGGTGACACAAGTGGCATTCCAAGCTGAGCCAATAGGCTCTTGGAGAAAGAGAGCATAACTCAAGATTTTATACTTTAGAAAAATCACTCTGGCTTCAGTATGGTGTAATGACCCAAGAAGAAGGCAAGTGGCAAGTGCAGTGCAGGTTATGAGATAAAGAAGAGCTAAACTAAGAAGCAAGGATCAGGAGAAAAAAAGTGAGCAGATTCAAAACATGCTAAGGAAGCAGAAACAGCAGAGAAGAAGAATGATGAAATGTTGTGTGTTACATGTACACAGAAGCCAAGAACAACTAGTATTTCTAGCTTGCAGAATCAGGTAGAATATATTTGCAACAAAGGGAGGATATGTTCAAGTTTTTGATACGACAACTAAGAAACATTCACATGGAAATATCTAATAGATAGTTGAATGTATAAATCAGATGAAAGACATGAAAAAAATCTGAAAACTTCTTAAGAGTGACCAGGTCTTACTTTTCTTCAAATCCTAAACACATGATATATACAGTCCTTGGGATAGAATAATTGGTTCTATAAATGAATAAATGGGTAAATGAAAGATAAAGAAATTTAAAGGATCAATTAAGAACAGTCAACGAACTAAACTCATGCATTCATTAATATTTACTCATTCCACATGTTTCAACTTTAACCTGTTTTTAATGACTCGGGATAAACAAACCCAATTTATGAAGAAGGAAAGTATATCTTTTTGGCATGTGGAAAGTGCCCATTCAACTCTTGGTTTTGTAGCTTTAAAACTTGAGCGGAAGCTGCTATCACCTGAAATATCAATTTAAATAGCTTATCTCCCAAGATCCTCAATAAAAAAGAAACTATATATTGAACATAAGAGGACTCTGACATCAAGTAGTATACAATTCCTACAGAGACCCAATTATTCTAAACCCCAGCTTAAGTACCACCTTTCCCAAAAAGCCTTCTGGAGGAAATGCCCAGATAATATTTAGACAGGAAAATGTCTAGTGATCTGTTACCTGATTGAAATTCCTAAAAAGATGCAAACTGCCTGCATGATACATGTGTGACACTAAAACTGCTTTGAATCAAATCTTGATCAAACCTGGTTCCGTCTTCTGGCAAGAAAGAATACACAGTGCCTTCACTAAAGTATGAGTGTAGGGTAACATAATTGTTGATTCTCATAATTAGGGAATAAATGCAAAACGCAGAAAAAAGAGCTCACTGCTATTTCAGAGGCTAGGCCTATAGAACAAAATCTATGAGAATACATGTAACTTCCCTGAAATTCTTTATGCCTGTATGATAAGTTATCATCCGCTCATTCAATAGTTTTTAAGCATTGGTATGTCCCAAGCATTGTGCTAGGCACCGAGTCTACAAAATCCCCAGAGACCCTTACATAAATCTCTTCAGCAGGAAGACAGACATTTAAACAAATCAATGCACAAATATAAACATACTTACAAATTATATTAGATGACAACAAGAAAGAAAGATGATACAGAACTGCAAGGAAGACATAGTTTAAATTAACTTTATTTAGAAGTGACATTTAAGCTGAGACTTGAAGGATGATAAATTACTCAAGTGATGAACATACAATAACAGATTTGTATTTTAGGAAGATTGTTTTGGCAGCAGCATGCTCGAAAGATTAGAAAGGAAATGAGTTAAGAGACTATTACAGGACCTGAAGTGGTGGCTCAGCAGTTTCGGCGCTTGCCTGGCATGCACAGCTACATGAGTTCAAACACCAACACCATGTACAAACGAAGTGTTGAGATAACAAAAGTCACAAGAAAAAACTAAATAAAACTGATTCATATTCTCTCTCTCTCACTGTCCTTCTCTCTTTTAAAGTTTAAAAAAATTAAAATATTACGATAGTGAAGGTAAGAGATAAGAATCCACACTAAACTAACTAAAGGTGGAGATGGCAAGGAGGAGCTAAATGTGAACAACATTCAGAGGCAGGATGGAGAAGCACTGATCATTGATTGGGTGAAGTGGAATGTAAGGAGCATACATAAAGCATTTCTCAGGTTCATATTGGTCTAAGTAACTTTTTTTTAAGAGGAAGGAGAAAATAAGAGAGACAGAAAGAATCAATTTTATTTATTTTATTATCTGGTCTTTGTTTCTCCAACACTTAGTTATTATGTTTGGGCACTGGGATTTGAACCCAAGACCCTGTGCATGCAAGGCAAGTGCTCCCACCACTGAGACACCACTCCAGCCCCAGGCTAAGTAACTTGTGAGGGCAAGGTAAGTAAGATTAACGGAGCCAGGGAACAGGAAATAGGCTTGGTTTTCTGAGATCGTAGCAGCACTGCATAGAATGTGACAGACATAATTAAAACAAAGATAAATTCTAAAAAATATTATCCAAGGGGCTGGAGCGGTGGCTCAGCGGTTTCGGCGCTTGCCTGGCAAGCACGAGGACCCGGGTTCAAACCCCAGCACCACGTACACAACTGAGTGTTGGAGCAACTAAGGCCATATGAAAAACTTAATAAAGTTGTTTCTCTCTTTCTCTGTCTCTCACTGTCCCTCTCTCTTTAAAAAAAAAAAAAAATATTATCCAAAAATAGCTAAATACATACCCATACAGTACGTAATTGTGGATTAATACAGTCAATACAGCACTGTCATGAGTTTGAACTTGTCATCACTACTTAGGAATAATGGCAGAAGCTAGGAGACTCACACAAAGGAGACAGGTGACAGAATCCATGAGTAACAGAAATGAAGAGTAACTCAGAGGCACTGAGGCTCTACATATTAGAAGATTTAAGAAATGGGAAAAGAAGTAATAGCAAACACATACTGTGGACTACTAATAGGCCTGAGGATAACTTATGTAATGTTCCTGCCTTTCTATTTTACTTCCTTCAGCATTCTCCCAGTATGTAATATACGCCAGGTATATTGTAAAGCACTGGCAACACAAAAGACATGATTTGATTATAAGCTCAAAATATGTTCATAAACCCACATCCTGATGCCTCCCAAAAAAGGAAAGAAGGGAGGAAGAGAAGGGAGGGGAAAAGAAGCAAGCAGGAAGGGAAGGAGGGAGGCAAGCAGGTAGGTAGGAAGAAACCATCAAACAAACCAACAAAACCAACCAACCATCCATCCCTGAGTTTCACTACACAAAATGATGTATTGTTCAACAAGACACTAATCACAAATAAACAAACTATTTAAAAAGTCAACAAATTCTTGAACAATTAAAGGGGGTGCCAAAAATGGCCTCAAACTACAGCACTGATGAAAGGGCCATAAAATAATGATATGCTAACTTAACTAAACTGCTGTATAACTTGGTTTTATCATAGATGTTACATCTGACTTTTCATTAAACGGTTGGATTAACGTCAACAAGAAGCCAACGAACCTCAAATGGCAAAGCAAGATAATCAGAAACTAAGTGCTGGAAAACATTTTAGTAGTAATTTCAGTGACAACAGTAATTTGTTGAGTTTTTACTATAATAAGGCATTGTGATAAATATATTATATATAATGTATCATTAAACTTTGATAAATTCCCACAACAAACCTACCTGTAAGATAGTTTCTAATGTTATCATTTTACAGACAAGCAAACTGAAGCTCAGAAAGATGAAGTAACTCGCCCAAACTACACAGCTGGTTAGGAGCCAGGACTTGAACTTAGGTTTGCATAACTCTTAAAAAATCTACACTTTTGAGAGGCTGAGGCAGGAAGATCACAAGAGTTCAAAATCAGCCTCAGCAATATAGCCAAGCCTTAACCAACTTAGCAAGAACCTGATTCAATACAAAAAAATAAAAAGGGCTGGGGATGTGATTCAGTGGTTAAGCGCCCAAGTTAATCCTTAGTACCAATAAAAAAATCTATGCTTTCACCACTGAATGATTCTTTTTCCCCAAAAGAATAGAATATTGCCAGGTACATGATGGACAATCGACAAGGCCTACTGTTGGAGGAATGAATGACAGATTATTTCAGCATTAATGCCAAGTAAGGCCAAATGCTGAAAATACAAGTAGAAAAGCAGGAACAATACTTCATGGATTCACTAAATTGCTAAATCAAACTGCAGCATAATTGTGGGTGTCTGGAAAATAGCAACAACTGACAGAATGGCCTAATATGTTGATACAGGAAATGTAATTGCTCTCAGTGACAACTTTAGGCTAAGAACCCAGAAAGCCAAAGATGGAAAAGGCACCAGGCAGTTCAGAAAAGGGAACTGCAGATGCAGATCAAGGGAATATTCCCCCCATTTTCTCAGTACAGGAAGAACTTTTGATTCTGCATTCAAATAACTGTCAAGACCACAGCCCACCTTTAACTCTATCAACTTTTAAAACGCAGGAAAGCATACTGTTAGAAATCTTATTAAATTCTAGCATTGTCCCTTTTTAAAAGGTTCTCACTAAAAGATTCTTTTATTGGGCTCAGGGCCATGTTTTATGCCGATTCTGTCACCATGATCACACATGACAGGACCAGCAGAGAGCACCTGTCCTAAGAGCAGCCAGTCTATAGACTGGCCAGCAATCTACAGTGAGGCCTGGTATGGGGAATTTGCCCACAAGGCAATGTATGTAACAGAACGAACCAGAATTTTCTTATAAGAGTCTGAACTCAAGCTATATGGAGAAAGAAAGTAGCTGAAAGACACAGGGAAGGCAGGCAGGAGAAGTGATAATGTAATTACAAGCATATTGAGAAAGTATGAATGAGGTTATTCATTTTTCTTTTAAAGTAAAAGCAAAGTCTAAAAAGAGGTAAGAGTACCAGAAAGGCAATAATTCTGCTGCTAAGAGGATAATGCCCAGTCACCAGAGTTGCACTGACATTTCCTATAACACCTACAGAAATCAGGAAGTCAATGCAACTGAAAGGCCTAAAATGTCTATGGTAAAGCCAAGTTGTACAATTGCTCTTTGATTTTTATAAGGCCTGGCCACTTCATCTCTGCACATAAGATATTCTTTAGGGAGAAAAAACCCACTAACTATAGACCAAGTAAAATTCTGTTTACAACCAAAAAAAAAAAAAACCACGATATTTATATATTAGCGTACACACACACACACACACACACACACACCCCTGCAATTAGATGACATGGCAAGCTGGATGGTGGCTGGCAATCCAAGTACTGTGGATCCCACTTCTATCTTGTGTCATCGGTAGTGGTTTGAAACACTGTTACTGAGCCCTAGCCAACTGTTCTAGAGAAGGACCTTCAAAGACACATCCCAAACCTTAAAAATCAATAATCCCTATCATACTAATTATACAGTTAGAAACTAAAAAGAGATCCAACGCAGTTACAGGAAACAAAATCATCTCCTTTCTCTTGGTCTTATGTGTGCATATATCTGTTTGTGTGGGAATTTTGTGGCAAATAAGTGAACTGGCTCTCATTAAAATCACATTTAAACAACAGTTGAATAGCCAAGATTGCCAGGCAAAGAATGAACAAATTGGAAAATAATGAAGATATTTTGTGGAAAGTATAACTTGAGGATCTAAATCAATATTATTCACAACTTGCACTAAGTCTGCTCATGTTTAACGTTATGAGTCCATTAGCCTATATTATCTTCCCAAAGCCTACCCACACAAGGATCCTCAACTACCTACAAATGCCCCATGGGTTGCATTCCAAGGAATTCAACATATCTAATAAGCAAAAGGCATGAAAATAACATGGTTACTCTCCTATAGAAGCTAATAACTTCCTAACAATTTCTGTCAAAAATTAAAGGAAACTACATTAAAATCCTTTACCTGGAATTTTTTTTTTCATATAATTCAACCACTTGTGCACACTTGTGTTCCTAGTGCATCATAATTTTTTTTCCTTAGAAGTAGTCCTTGCTTTTTATTCCCACCCAAAATAAAAGCTACCAGGTCACAACCCACAGGTACTTTGAGGTTCAGGTCTGCCAAAGCACCTTTCTACCCAAGAAGAGTCTCAATTTTTTTTAAAACATGTTTGCAAAGCTGAGAAAGTCTAACTAAAAGATAGTTTTTTTTTCTCAGAGCTAATTTATGTTCAAGATAATCCCACAAATAGAAGGGATTAAAGTCCAATATTCAAAACCTGAATTGTAATGAAAGCTATATGTCCTTAAGGTTCATTTAGATGTAATAATTCATTGAATCATAGTATTATTAGACTACATACAGCAGGACACCAGACTGGATGCAATTTACTATTACTAAAGCATCCAAAGTGGGATGTTTTTATTTTTTTGTTTTATTTTACTTTGGGCTTTTTTTCTCATCTGCATTATTGTATCACTTAAACATTACAGTGTTTTAAGTGTCACCTACATGCCTCAGATAACTGACACAGCACTTAAATCACTAAGAAGCTGCACAATCCAGGTATAGCAACCCCAGCATCAGATCTGAAGTTCAAGATATAAAGGTTCATCCGAACCTAGAGAAAAGGGTTCTCTATAACACAAATTATACTAGACCAGGAAGACTAGAAATTCTAAAATCATCCCCTTACTCTTTAAAAAGCAAGATCAAGAACAGTGGGGTATGTGAGTAAACTCTCCCAGCAGATAATTTAACAGAAGTAAGGTCTTAGCTGAAATTTGGAGAACTGCCACTAATGACTACCATGGGCAGGGTTTTTGATGAATGCTGTTTCTTTTTATCTCTTCAGGACACATTCACCAAAGAAATTTCTGACTCAGCTAAATGGTGCTCTCCTGAGGAATCTATTCTTTCCATAACTGAATGCATTTTTTTGAAATAGCACTGCACACCTACACATTGTTCTATGAAATATTTCAGCAATATTTTTCAATTAAAATTTGATCCATGACAATATTTTGCACATGTCCAAAAATATATGGGTGACAGGATGAATACTAATGAGAATTTTGAGACAGGGTTATTCTAGAGAGAGGTCATAAAAACAAGGCCTAACTTATAATAAATGTACTTAAAATTCCCTAATGCCTTTTCAGAACAAATGAAATATTTCTAAGAATGATAAACTAGTAATGTCGAACTAGAAGGGAATTTAGTATCAAATAATATAGTTGGTTGTCTTCAATATCCCAACACAACACAGAAGGTTTTATCTAAAAACCTAATATGTAACAAAATTCTCTCCTAACGCATAAATTTCCATCTAAATTTAATTTTAGTAGGGAATAATAAAATCCCACATTTGAATATGCTATGCAAGTGACTTAAGAGTAATAACTTGTAATATTTATTGTAACATACCAGGCACTAAGTGCTTTATAAGTATTTTTCATCTCTTCCTCAGAAGAAACCTGAGGTAAGAAATATTATCTCCATTTTATAGGTGAGGTAACACTAAGGCACAGAACGTTTGAATAAACTTGCATAAGGTCACACAGAAAACAATTTGTGGATCCAAAATTTTCATGATTTAATCTAGCTCCTGATCATTAAGCTGCCAAAAATGAATGTGCTTTGCAGGTGGTAAAATGTGCAAATATAAGGTTGCACTAAGGGCACAGACGGTTGTGAGATATAGGATCAACTCCCCTACTCGCTATGTAAACCTCAGCAAATCACTGAACTTCTCTAAACTTTAACTTTCTTTCAATAAAATAAGGATAATGAAGAAGCAGGTTTTACTTTGTAGAACTGTTGGTAGGATTAAGGACACTGTGCATGTAAAGAGCAGACAACTTGGTACATAAGAATTACTCCATAAGTGTTATTATTAGGTATCAGTAAGAATTATCTTTATTTTCATAAACTCATCTTAGTACTGGTAGTTTTTTCTAAAGTAAATGAGATTCATCAATATTGGGATGATGAAAGTTTATAAAATTAAGACTCAAAGTCTCATTGTATATGACTGCACAATTTTGAAATGGAAAGACTACTTTTTAATACCATCATCAACTATTTATTTAAAGTGCCTAGGTATACATGAAAATGTGCTAGGTACTGTATGAACTTATCAAGACATTCCCTGACATCCAAAACACACAATCAAGCAAACTGATTCTGTTAAATAGGCACACAGCAAAACGTCCAGCTTTGGACTTTTTCCCAACTAAATGCACCTACAGTCTTTGTTAAGCATCCCCACACTGCTGCTTCTGGTGCTGGAATATAAAAAAATATGTAAAAGTAGCAGCTTGAAAATAATCCTCCCAAATCTAGTGTGGAATAACAAAGATTCAGGAGGAAATGAGCTGTATTTTCCATGCTCTTACTTTCCTTCCAAAAGCCATTTTAGCTATCTTAGTACCAAAGATCTCTTTTAATTACCCAGAAGAGAATAAGAGCTGAAGCTCAGAGGAAAACAGATAATAAATTATGATAATAAATTATGAGAAAGAGGAAGAATGAATTTGGAAAGTTGGAAAAGCTATTCTATGCTTCTATGCATTCTATGCATGCTATGGTGTGCCTGATGCCTAAGAAATCAAACTGACAGCTGCTCCTACTATTGCTGATTCACAGTCCTTTTAGCTCTTAAAGTCAGAGAGAGGGGTAAGAACAGCAGAGTACAGAAGGATTTTGTCAAGCCACAGTCAATATCATGCTGCATATATCTTAACAGCTTATCTTCAGACCAGCTGAATGCCATGTCTAAATCATAATGCTGGTAGACTACGGATTCCATTAGAAAAATAAATTCTATAACTCCAAAATAAAGATCTAGAATATTCCTTGGGCCACTGCAGGAAGCCTGGAAATGTAATTTCTTAAAATTTTAGAAACACTGCTACCTCATTTTTGTTGATCATGCTATTCAAAAAGATCTTCTGCAAATTCATAGCAGTGAACAATATCCATCTGTGTCTATGTCCATACATCTTTGCCTTAACACCTAAGGGAAAATTCCTCTACTCATAACTTCAAGTCACAGCAAAACCACAATGTTTTCTGCTTCTGCATTTATAGTTTTAAACCAAACTGAGTAGAACAGCTTATACCAAGTATATTTTTCTGAAAAAAATATGAATATACTTTCTAACAATAAGTGTGTTCCACCAAAAAAGCTTAGGTTATATATACAAAACTCAATTAAAAATTAAGAATAGGCAATTTTTACATTATTCAAAGGTTTTCTTCTTCTTCAAGTAATGATTAAAGAGGAGGGAAACAGATGCATGAACCAAAAAGGTGATTGTTGCATATTCAAGTTACATCTTCGAGTCTAATAAACTATTGCCCACCGTCAGACAGACCTCATCCAGCTCTCATTTGTACTATCCAAACTTAGGAAGCTGAAATACCAAAGCTATACATACTATTTGTTCTCTTCTACAACATTTAGCAATGAAAGACATCCTTAGGAAGATAAGATGAATCCTGAAAAACTATTGTACATAGTCTATGTGCAAAAAAGCTTCTGGCACAAATTTTTTAGACCTCTTGTTCTCAAGAGCCTCAAGCCTGAGATTCTGAAATGATAGAACTCAAGAGTCACAATAAAAACAAAAAATAAGGATGAATGATCAGAAAAGAACAGGAAAAACAAATTGAAAAAATTGTTTGCTTTACCTTTCTGAACTGGTACCAGTATAGTCTTCATTATATCTGTCATGGTCCATTAATTTGGTTATTATAAAATGTTCTCAATCTCTCTAGGCCCTTCTAACTCAGGCAAGCCCTGGCACAGTGCTTTTTTCTATATGACCCAGATGAAATCTTTTGACAGACCTTGGAACCCTCATTTTCTCATTCTAAAGTCCTGTTGTGAATGATTAAGGAGGAGATACACTGTGAATGGTCCTGTAGAAACCAGCGAGGGGGGAGTAAGAAACTTCAAGCAATTGGGCATCCCCTCCAACACCAGGCTTTTTTTATTTTGATTTTTCCCCCTTCCCTACAGTATTTAACAAGTAAAGCAGAATGGAAAAGGATGATACAGAGATGACAAGATGCAGCAAAGAGCTATCCTAAGTCTTTTAAGAATCCTACCATCTTTTTACTGGCTATTGCTACTTTAGTCTGGAAACTATCTTTGGAATATGTCATGTGTAGAAATGCATAAAAGATAACACTTTGCAAAAAGGAAAACATACAGGTTTAATAATGTACAACTAAAGAAGGTTTATAAATGAAATACCCCCTACACATTTATTCCCTAAATATATTATGTTATTAGCCATTAAAGTTTAACCTACAAGTAAAAAATTTTTCTTCTGTGAAAAAGTAATGTTTTTAAATTAAAGAGAAATCATTACTTCTTAAAAATAAAACTATAAAGATATAACTCAAGTGTAGCTGCTCACAGTCGCTTAAAGTTTAAACTTGATAATAAAACATTAAAGTTTCAACCAATGCACCCTTGTAAAAGCACATTTAGCTGAAATAACTTTGAGTCTGGTTTATTTCCATCACATATAGTACATTTTTCCAACAAGAGCATGTACATTCAATATAGAACATTTCCAGCAACAATTACAGGCTTTCTAATTTCCTTTCACAGTATATTTTAGTGCAAAGCACTGAGAGGGTAAATGTTTTTCTAGCTATAGAAGAATTTTATTATGACCTTGTGGATCTTCAACATTTTTAAAATTTTATACAAAAAGTATATAGATGGACAGGGTCCCTTCTAAGTACAGGTGTGAACCTATATAAAAACATGGTATATAATCTGCTGTACCTTTTAAAATTATAATTTGACACAAATTACTAAAAAATAAAATATTCCCTAAAAAGTACAAAATATTGACACACAAAAACCTGCCCAAAATTTCATAAAGATAGATGTACTTCTGTTTTTTCTAAAATCTTGATTACAAAAATGGACAAGAATTCATTATTTTCTAAATTTTACAGTAGGAATCAAATAATATCTAAAGTGGTCATTTTAAATTTTTGTTAGGAGGAAAAAAAAAATCAGGGTTTACACCCTCATCTTCCTTTTTACCAATGTTTAAAGAAACAAACTAGTATCATAAGAAGTGGTTGTGCATGGATTGTCTGCATCCATAAAACACCAGGAAGCTATTTACTACCTTCATATCAACATTAATAAATGTGTGGTCTTTAAAAAAAATAGAAACTGAAAAATAAGGTTGCATCTATCATTAAAGTGCTTTATATAAAATTTAAATATGGGAATGTTTAATTTTTATAAAAACCTCAGATGTTTACAAATGAAAAATGTAATGATCCATGCATGAAAATGAGCTGGAACTTTCCTGAAATATATACTTTAGAATAAAACGTCAAACATTTAAGTGCTAGAGAACAAGTTAGAAATAAATGGATGTAAAAATGATTATAAATATTTAGTAGTCTAAATATTTATAATGTGCTGATACTAAGTTGACTTTTGTTCCTAATATACACTCACTAGAAAATCATGCTATCTGAACAATCCAGATGAAAATTTTGCCAAGTACAGTGAAAAAAACTAAAATCATTAAGATATAAAGTCTCTGTCAATTAAAACTGATTTTTTTCAGGTTGTTGATCACTTTAATCAACACATTATGTGGAAAACAAAATTTGCAACATTTTTGTAGAAACTATAGACCAAATTCACAAGGTCAAGGCGGCTAGCTGATGGACTATGATAACAATACGTAATGTCACAGCTACTTGAAAGTGGTGAAATAGGAACTGACTTAGAAACAAGTAGTTAGCTGGCTATTAGTCAGAAAACAGAATTACAGTTGAAATTTTATGAAAATGCTTTTCTTTTTTTTTTCCTCATAGTACCACGTGAAGATGTATAGTGGTTCTAACACCAATTTTAAAGTCTTTCCACAAAAATGAACTCCAAACCTTTTCGTACATCACTTGAAGTTATCTGAGGAGAAATGGGAATAAATGAACACTTTTGAGTTTACCAATAAAACCTTGGTCTTAAAATTATACAACAGTAAATGACTTCTAAAGGTTGAATTCATCTCATGTTTTCCACACAAAATTTAAACCAAAAAAAGGGTGATAATCAAACCGCAACATTAAATCTACTCAGCCCTCAAACTAAGTATTTTGCTTTAGAACTTGAATCTGAAACTGATTTAATACTCATTAAATACATTAAATGCCATAATATGAGGGACACAGTTACTGAAGGTTAAGTTTTTAAAATATAGAGACTTGCAAAAAGCAATTATAGGAAGTCTATTCCTTATTTTTATATTGCATTTTAAAAATCTATACTTGTTTCAAACCTTCTTTAAAAAGTAATTTTTTCTTTCTTCCAAACAGGGATTTTACTTTTCTTGAAATGCACAGCCACCAAAAAATAATCCCTATTTAATAATTAACTATGTCAATATGATCACCAAAAAGTTTATTAACAGAAAGGGAAAAATAAAAGAGTGTATGAACCTAAGTATCATTTTTTCCCTACAGATTACAACGAAAAAACATTCACTAACATGCACTCCCAAGGAAAAGGAGAAAAATCCAAACTTTTGTTTACCAACTTTCCACCTTTGCTTGGAAGCACTGTTGTAAGTAAATAATAAATGCTAACCATCCTAAATTCAATTTGGAGATTTCTTTTTCTGAGTGCAGCACTTTATTTAGCCGTCACAGATTAATTTTTACAATAATTACAGTGCCTCAAAAAATATTTTCCTATAATTCTCACCTTCACAAATTCATTCTAATATAATTAACTTTCCTACATTAATTAGTAGACTAAGTCACTGAATCAAATTAAACCTGTGCAAAGATAGTTAACAGAAGACTTCTATTGTAAACATATGTCAAAATAAACGTATATATTTTACAACATTAAAAGGAAAGCACTGACCCTGTGCCATCTATCTATAACTACATTGCATTGTCCTATGGAAGGTAAGTTCTGAAGTAAACTTTTGTTCCCAAGCCACTGGAATAAAGGTCACTGAAGAGGTAAATGCAATATGCACATTACTCTTGCAGTTCCCCTGCCATAAGATATATGGAAGCAAATATGTGTTAAAATGGAACCAGCTATAAATTATGGTCAAATGATTTCTTTTTTTTTTTTTTTTTTTAGTTCGATGGGGGAAAAAAGCAAAACTCTGTAACTGTTCCTCACCAGACAAGAGCCTTAGATCTTGTACTTCGGCCTTTGGTTTTGTTTCCTTCAGGTGAATTGGAAGCATTTGCCTTATGAGTTTTCTTATGATGTTCAAGATAAGTCTTTTTGGCAAATGCCTTTCCACACTTATTGCATCTGTGAAGAGAAAAGTTTTTTGTGACTTTTACTTCGATACCGACGTCAGCTACTTCAAATCTTTTACTAGGAGAATTAGAAGTGCCATCATGCTTTGAATCATTATGTTTTGCTTCATCCCTTGAAGGGCCTCTTTTTGCCACTTTATTTAGAACAAAATCAATAGGCTTTTTTATAGCTCTGATCTCTAAACTGGCTGTTATTTTCCCAAGATAGCGAGATGACTTCTTATGAACCACAGTTATGTGTCGTATCACATCACGTTTCCGACGTGTTTCATAAGTGCAAAGAGGACACTTGTAGAATTTAACATAAATGTTATTTCCATCTGTGTGCAACTCGATGTGTTTAGTCAAGTTCTGCTTGGAAGTAAACTGACGTTTACAAAGTTTACAGTAAAGCTGCTTAAAGTCAAAGCCAGCTGAAAGTTTTGGTTTCCTGGTTTTTTGCTGGCCACCTGCAGCCGACGGACTAGTTGATTTAGGGCTTTCAGCGTCTTGCTTAACTTTATTTTTCTGTGCTGCCGGTGTGTTCTTTTTTTCATTTGAATGATTTGTTCCCTTTAATTCATTCTGTGGAGAATGGGTAATGGAAGGGGGTGAAGATTCTACAGAATCTGCTGGTTCAACTTTAACTTTTATTTCTGAACTGTTGGCAGTATTATTAGGGCCTTTCTCTCTTTTAGAGTTTGTTCCCGAAAGAGTTATCTTGTGGACAATTTGCATATGTCTTTTAAGCATTATTTGTGAACTATATTTCCTCTTGCAAAGGAGGCATTTGCATGCAGTTAAATTGTATTCAGCCTTTGAGGACGACTTTTGTTTTCGAGTCTTAAAAGATTTTTTAGGAGAAACAGAATCCAGGAACAAAGGTTGCCCAGGCTTTGTTGCTATATCTGGAGTAATTGAATCCCTCCTTAGTCCTCTATGAACTTCATCAAAATGCCTCCTTACATTCGCTTTTGTAGCAAATGATTTACAACATACTGGACAACTCCTACTTAATGAAACTAGAACATTTTTACTGCGTCCTTTAGAGGATTGGTTTGGATTCTTTCGTGTTTCAATGTATTTTTTCAGTTCTTCCATTTTTTTCTTGTGCACTTTTCGAATGTGGCGGCGAACACCTCGTCTAGAATTAAATTCTTTTCTACAAAGACAACATATCAACTGATGACCAAAATCAGAATTGTCAGAAGCTTCCAAGTCGGCCTGGGATTCTTGGGGTTGTACATCAGATGTAGGTACAACTTCATCTGCAACAATCTCAACAGGAGGGGTCTCTACGGTTTCCACCTCTGTGTCAGTAACTGGTACTGTTTTAGATTGTTCAGTGCTAGCTTCCTGTATTTGGACTTCGGTTTGTTCAGGAGTACTGCTTGACTCTGTGACTTCAGTAGGATTATCAGTTCTTGAAATATACTGAAACACTGCATTTTGATTCGTTTCTATGGGTTCTAGCTTAATAATATATTCTCGCTTGTCCACACTTGGATATATGGCTTCTAGGAGATCATTTATGGCTTGGCTTTGTTTATCATTTACATCAGGAAGGTCTGTTAAGGAAAAATCAACATTTTAATCTGAAATAATTGGCCTGTTCTGGCCCTCTAATATTTTTAAAGTATATTATAAAACTCTACCTTAAAATTTATTGTTACTGCTCAAATTTATTTTTATAAGAGCATTATCTATTTTTCAGCATTTTATGAAGATAAAAACTAGTAATAGCTAAACTAAAATTTGCTTTAATTTCAATTTTCATCATGGTACACAAATGTTAAGGAATAAGTGCATTCTGAAGTGCTACTTCTGCTTCTAAATGCCTTTATTATAAAATAAATAAGCATATGGATAATCCAAAAAATAAAAATAGTATTACATGTCAGTCTCAAAAGTTTCACACTAGCAAAAACAACTCGAAGTTCTCAGGAACCAGTCTGGATAAAACGGCATGAAGAATGTTCCATGTAAATAAAAACAGTATTTTATAAAATGTAACAATACTCCTATTAACTTGATAGTAAATAATGTAATCTAATCACATGGGGGCATCTGAACATCTTATAGAAACAAGGTCTGTAAGCAACTATGTAAATATGAATGACATGATATATAGAGATCTTAGCTAAACCAGTCTTATGTTGTCTGTCATCTTAACATGACACAATTTTGTCTTTTAAAAAGTGGTTAAGAACTATAGATTTACCCCAAAATTAGAGCTAATTTTATTTTTGCTTTTATAGTTACAACCTTGAAATGCAACCAAAGATCCCACTGTAACAGAGATAGTCTAATATTGGTTATGTGTCCACATACAACTCTAAAATCTGGCTACAAATATATCACTAAATTTATTATCTATTCAGAAATCAAGAAATGATTCATAAACCTCTTCTAGTCTACTTATTCTTGTTTTTAAAATGAATAATGTATTGCCTATATGGATAATACTTTCATAAAAGTATTTGTAAAATTGCCAAGAGGAGTATACAATAATCTGGCAAATTCATTTACCTAGTTCACTCCTTAAGTTCACTCTACAACCAAAATAAAATAAACAATAACTACCAATAAATTTTCTACAAGTATTTTCAACAATAAAAAGTAGAGTAAGATCAAAGAACAGTTGGAAAATGGCTACACAAATATGAAATACTTGTCTCATCTATACATGTCTCATCTCATGTCTTCAAGCCACCTTCATGATAGTAATTAAAGAACTTTGATATGTGAAGTATATATTTGCTCTCCATCTTCAAAAGATTAAATTGAAAAATGCCTAATATCCATAATGCATCCATGGTATTAAGCTGACAAAGTTCTCTATTTAGTTGGTTCACAAAGAGAGAAATTTCTAAACAAGAAACAGGGACTGGAATGGTGGCTCAGCCTGGCATGTGCGAGGATGCAGGTTCAGACCCTAGCACCACATATACAACAAGTGTTGGGAGCAACCAAAAGCCACATGAAAAACTAAATATTGATTCTTTCTCTCTTCCTCTCACTGAACCTTCTCTCTTAAAAGAAAAAAAAAGTTTCCAAAGCAAGAAAATACCATTATATACTAACTTAACTGAGTTCAACAAGCATTTGGTCACTTGCCATCATCACAAAAAGCTATTTCCAATCTTAAGTTAGCCTTTGACACAATGTAATTTCTGACAAAGTAACTGGTCTACATAAATTTCATTAAGAACAAAGCTAAAATTAAAAAGGATCATTAATAAAGATTTTTTATGTTCTCCACTATTCCCTAGAAATGAGTTTACAATTTACTCTTTATGTCCAATGTTCTCACATTCACTTAATAGGAATCTAAGTAATCAATCAGATCTGACAGTGTTAAAGCAAAAAGGAAAAACACCAAGAAATTGCTCCTTTCAATTTTAACTTATATAAAATCCTAACATCTTAATACCTTAACTTGTAAATATCCTGAACATAAAACTATAAAGCCATTCAAAAACAATATCTTAATATTTGAATAAAAATAAATATACTCATAAATTTAACCTCTTATTATGGTATGTGGAAAAATCCAAATGGAAAGCATTGATATGAAAGTACTTATCTAAGAAACCAAATATAACATTAAGTCATAGATTCAAATTTATTCTCCATCATTAAATCACCTATAACTAGATATCAATATCATTTTAATATAAATGTAGAATTGCAGTCTAAGAAACATCTGTAAAATGCATAACTCAATATATGAATAAAACTCACTGTCATCCATCTGGAGACTGGGTGGGCAGTAGAATTTCTTATGGGTAATTAAATTTGGTAATCCTCTGAAGAGACTGCGGCATAATTTACATTCAAAAATAGTGTCCACATCTTTTAATAAAATATGTTTAAGTTGTTTAGTTCCTGAGGGGGAGAAAGAAAGGAAAATTTAACACAAACGTTCACTTCGCATGCACTGTTTATTTTCACTTTTTTTTTTTACACGCACTTTTAAACTGATAACCACTGTTGATAATCCAAAGTAGAGCTACTCCTACTCTTAATTCCCACCACAGTATATTTATAAATAAATTATAAACTAAGTTTTAAGCAAAACCTACTATCATTTGGAAATTTAGACAGCTAAAATAGATATCCTTTTTCTACTTCAACAGCCAATCAATTATCGGGATATACCAAGACTGTGGTTCTGACTGCTGGATGATCATTATATTGACGTGGGAATAAAGATATATGCAACCCTTCCCTAGGTATTCTGATTCTACAGGTCTGGAGTGGGGCAGGAAAATGCTCTCCATCACTTTCTGCCAAACTTTATGGCAGGTTTTTTAAGCCCTTTTCTGAAATAGGAATTGAACAAGGAATTTTCAATGCATTTTCCCAGTTCCCTAAAGAAGGTCAAAACCGTATGACAAGATTGCCTGAAACTTTTCTCTTTAAATTCAGTTTATATTACTTCAGGCTCTGGGCCAACATGGGATTATGGCTATTTAGCGTGACAGCAGAGAATGTTTGTTCATACTGAGAATAAATTTTCAGTTTTTGCTTGGACATAGCACTTAAACTATTCAAAGCTTTTCTCTCTCAGAACTCTTACCCCAACCGTAATTAATTAATTATCAATATAATTACCCGTTCAATACCTGTCTTCTCCATGAAAGCAGCCAAGGCTAAATCTATCTTATTTATAACTACAAAGTATTCACCTCTAATAATACTCAGTATTTGTTGAAGAAACGGCTCTATAACATCTAAGTACTATAATGGAAAGATCAAAGTCATAGGGGAAAAAAAAGCATGGCAATGTCCATCCAATCTTTGAAATATAAATATCCACCAGAAATAAAACACAGATGAAGGAGCCTTTTGTTGCTACTTCTTATAGCTCTTTGCCACAGGTAAGTTGACAAACTTGATCTGCAGTTCTTTACTAAATAAATGTCCCTTCAATTTTGTTAGAGAAAATGATAACACTGACTTAATGTTATCACTCAATATTGACAAAGTGCCCTCAAAAATAACCCGTAAGACCATCTAGGTGCAAGGTATTCTTTTTTTTCCTTCTTTTTTTAATTTATTATTTATTAGATGATATAGAATTAAAATTGAGGCGGAAACATTATCAAATATTCCAGAACAAATGAATATATACTTAGTTATCTAGGGCTAATGCCCTGGCATGGATGCCCAGCTTGGGTTCCCCATGTTGCTTTTTTCCCCAGAAGCAAGCTATTCTATCATTCAACAAGAATTTGACTTTCTATTAAGTTCTAGGACTACGGAAAAATATAAACTATCTTAGCATTTTTAATATTGTAGGGGCTATAAAAGTTACATGTTTCTGATCCAATCTTTTGTAATTTGTTCCTGCTTAATTTTTAAAGTGTATTTTATTAACATTTTAAATATAGGAAAGCCCTCAAGAATCTGTTGTGAAAACATTGGCTACCAGGTTATCAGAACATTATTGAGACTTAGGACATTCCAAATCTGACATTATCTAGTTGTGTGACCTTAAAGAGCAACAATCTCTGCACTTTGTTTACTCACCTTGTGAAATAGAACAAACCAAACCAATCTTGAAGAATTAAGAAAAAAATATGAACCTAAGTAATTAAATTACATGCCCAAGTTTCTACTAGAAAAAAAAAAACATGTAATTCCCACCACTTTCCAAATCCAAATCTATGATTATTCACTAGATCCTATTAGCACAAAATTTGAGAACATAAATTTTAAAAAGATTCAGAGAATAGGCTATCACGTTATTTAAATGAAAGTAAATTTTCATATATATTTCTCTTGTCCATTTCACAGTATAAAATATTTTAACAGAGAGCTAATGTTTACTTTATAGCTAACCTCACAACTGATTAATAATCTATGAGGTAGATAAAGATAAAAATGCTTCTGTTCTCTAAATGTTCTATGTATAGTTATAAATGTGTAGTTGAGTTAGGAGGAAAAAAGAAAATTTTTGACACTGATTCTAAATTAAAGACCTGCTAGAGACATATCACAAATTCAATTCTGCCTTTAAGGATGGACAAAAAAGACTGAAAAGGAACACAGAAATAACATTAACTATATTTAACAATTCAATTGAAGATTTAAATGGAAAGCAGATAGTGATAAATTTAAAAACATAAAATAATCTGTTTATAAACAACCTGGGATTATAACATAAAAAGGTATAAAAATGTAAGACTATCCCTAAATCAGACATATCACTTTGTCTATAAAGTTCTCTCAATCACAGAAAAACAAAAATCAATTTCTTAATTAGTGCTAGTAAATAGTTATTATAAGTAGGGAGTGTATATTTATTCCCAAAAATTATGTAAAAAGGCATCTGCCTCTAACATTACATACCAATCTTAATTATCAATTACAAATGCTTCTCCCAGCACGCTTGCATGCGCGTGCACGCGCACACACACACACACACACACACTCACAGAGGTATTGTTGACACATGCATACCAGTTTTTTTCCTGATGCACAGATATACTACTTCTAGCAATCCTTTGGATTCCAGGTTAAATGTCACTTCTCTGACCCCTCTGTTTTTTGTTAAAAATCATTCACCTGTACGCCCATGGCACCCTATACCTGTATACTAACTTATTCTTCTATCTCACAATTAATTACTTTTCTGTATCCTTATTAAACTATAAGTTCTAAGAGAGAAGAGAGCTTTGATGCTCACCACTGTATTCCCGGTCCTCAGAATAATGTCTGATTTGCACTTTTAAATGACATACTGAAGACCTCTATGTTTAAGAATACTTTCTTCTTTTTTAATCTATGTGAAGTTCACTGGGGTATAAAAAAAAGGGGGGAACTAAGATTTTCTGTTATATATTTTACAAATGCAAAAAATAAGATGTGTCTCATTTCATTAATACAGACAATAAAAATTTTCCCTTAGTTTCAATCACCATTTAAAGTGTTATGTTGTTTCAATGTCATCATAATGGCTTTAGTCAAAATTGGTTATCATTTTCTGATTAATTTGCTCACTTACAATTAGACACAGCCAACCACCTATACTTCTGACAATAGCCACAACTCCTCAACACCTGTAACAACAACAGACATGGTCATTCATCTAGACAGCAACGTAAAATTTTTCCATAGCTCTTGATCCTGGGAAACAGCCACGCTGCATTCCTCCAAATTATTCCTTTCCTATACTGCTCTCTTGTCTTAGGTTTCTAATTTATCTTAGAAGCCACTACTTCCACATACTACAATAAATTTATAAGAAGAATAAAAATTATTTTAGGACAATATCTACTTGGTGAATTTTGTAGTTTAACACACATTTATTGTGCACCTAATTAATACCAGATATAATGATATTCACAAAAATGTAAAAGTGAAGGCTATGGCCTGTGCCCCAAAGAATTCACAGACTAATGTACACAGCTGCTCTCTTAGGAACAAAGAGAGACCCAGAAGACATGCCCTGAAGATGAAATGTCAGAACAACAAATCATAACTAATCTACACTTTTTTCTTACTGAACCAAAAAAATATCTATTCCCATTTTAAATTTATTACAAATGCTATGAAACAGTCAAAAAATTCCATTGTAGGACATGGCACTCTCCTATGCATCTGTCATAAAATGTACTTCCACCCTAAGCTTTTGTTTACAGACTCAGGACTGAGGCAGCATTATTCAGTCACACCTTATACTAATTTCAATTAAAGTTGCTTCAAGCAAATAAATAAAAATAAAAACACTTCAAATAAGTTAAATGACCAAACCTAGGAAGACTTCTCTCTTCAAACTAAAACAAATTATTTAAATAACAAATATAAAATATACAACATTTAGACAGTAACAATGACACTAGCAAGCATCACATAAAGCTAATTCTTATTTTTCACTACCATACTATATAAGTTACAATTTATTCCTAAGAGTCAAAAAAGACAGAGTTCCAGGATGGAGTTCTTTGCACACTGTAGTCTAGTGTATTCTACAATACTGTATAATCTTTTTTTCCTACAATGTTATGTATTATTTCTCTTTACAATATTAAATAATATCTCAAGAATTTAAATAAAAGATGCCAACTTCATATTAAATACCAGTTTTGAATAATGGACAAAATGAGTCCCTTCTTTTTCCTCCCATTTTTCTATTTCTAATCTTATGACATCCCACAGCTCTTTCATTTCTATGAGGTAACTAAGCAACTAAAAAAAATTAAATTAAATTACATTAATTTAATAAATATCTAAAAAAATATTTAGTAGGTATCTACAGGTAGTGTACCCTTTGTTTCAATTTTCATTTTGGTTTTGAGAGAGAGGTCAAAGAGGAAGAAAAATAAACCAAAAGTATTAATAGAAAGAAGAGAGATTTGAGACACAAAAAATCACAGATGAGATCCAAGAATGCCTAACACAACCAAGGCAAGACTCCATAAAGGAAAGGACACAGTCTAGCTACAAAACAGGCAGCCTTCTAAAACTATGAGGCATCTACCCATAGCCTAATGTCAACCAACAACTGAACCTACTATCAACAAAACAAAGGTACACAAGAGTGTGCAGACTCCTACCACTTGAACTGGGAAGAAAATGAAGGATGTGTGCTTGTATGTGTATAGTACATCCCTGGAAGAAGACACATAAACCATTTAGCAGCAGGTGCCAGAGCAAAGAGGCACATAATACTTATTCCAAAAGAAAAATCTGTTTAACTTAATTTACAAATCAAGCAGCCAGAAACAAAATTGTATCAGATATGAAGAATTTGTACTTTAAAGCCAGGAAAAGTATCCAAAACAAAAGCTGAAGACTAAGGCAAAGAAAAACGTTAAAACCAGTCAAGCAACCAGTATTAACAAATGGGCTTGGTGGACCTTAAAAATGAGTCAACTCAGGCTGCAGCAGTAACTCAAGAGTTGCGGCGCTTGCCTGGCATGCATGAGGACCCAGGTTGGAACCCCAGCACCGCGTACACCGTTGAGTGTTAGAGGAACGAAAGTCACACGAAAGACTGGGTAAAACTGATTCTCTCCTTCTCTCTCTCTCACTGTCCCTCTCTCTCTCTTTAAAAAAAAAAAAGTCAACTCCTTCCTCAGCAGAAACCTTTTATGAACTTCCAGCTTGGATAGGAATTAATACCACCCCAGCATAAGTGGAAGGTAAAGATACACGAATAGAAGTGATCCAGTAACTGAAGATAACTATATGAGCTTGAAGATAAAGGTATTTATCCTACCACATTACTACTGTCCAACCTGACTGGCCTCTGAAAGTTAACAACAAATGCATGGAGAGGGAGGGAGGATATCAAGGGATCTAGGGAGACAATCAACAATGTGGTGTATTCTTTACCCTCCTCCGAGAATCCAAATAATACTTATGCAATCATTTAATTCTAGAAGATTCACAATCTAAGTATTTATATTGGTTGTAGGGGAGAAATATAGAAAATTCAACAGACGAGGGTGTGAGTGAAGTGGGGGTAATTCTGGTTTAAGAACAAATGCATATTATATTGTTACTTTATATGCATTTATGATTATACAACAACTCAAACTAATAAAAAATAAATTAAAAATAAAATAAAATAAAAAGCATGGACTTCAGAGCTCTATCTTCAAATATCTGTCAAAGATATATGGCACTACTAGAGAAGTTAAAGGCAATGTATGTAACCTTCTTGTAATAGGTCCTTGAAAGAGAGGAGTCATTGAGGGTGTGCTTGGAAGTAAACTAGGACAGGTGGAACTGACAGTCTCAACATTAGGAAGGATCTTAGTCCCTAAGTCACATGCCCCAAACTTCCATCCTCCCAAGATTTTAGTCAGCCTTAACTTAAACACCTGTATACTAATTAAGAGATACTTTACAAGACTATAGGAGATTAAAATTTCTTAGTTATGGGATACAAAAAAGAAATAATTCTTTTTTTAATAAAGAGAAAGAGGGACAGTGAGAAAGAGAGAAAGAGAGAAACAATGTTTATTTTGTTTTTCATGTGGGCTTCATTGTTCTGAGACTTTGTTGAGTACGTAGTGCTGGGGATTGAACTCCTGTACTTGTGCATTCTGGGCAAGCGCCACAACTGGCAAGCCACCACTCCAGCACCAAAATAATTCTTTTTATAATTCAAAATTAAGTTTCTCTGTGCCATTCAACATATTTCTCAATAACCTTTAAGTTAAACTGTTGGTTATTTAGAGAATTAAAATTATAATATTTTCAAGCTTTGCCTACATAAAAAATAACTCTAGGGCTGGAGCAGTTGCTCAGCAGTTATAGCGCTTGCCTGGCATGCATGAGGACCCTGGTTCCAACACCAGCACCACATACACAGCTGAGTGTCAGAGAAAAAGGCCAGATGAAAAAGTAAATAAAATTGATTCTTTCTCTCTCTCTCCCTCTCTCTCTCTAAAAAAGAAATAAAGTAGTTCAAAAGGGAAATTTGCTCGGGACATTTTTAAAAGAACACTTCAAAAGATACACATAGCTTTGGAATGATACCATTTCAGAGTATCTGTTTCAGTCCTATTTTTTAGCTTACACAGTAAAGAAATGGCAAAAAGAAAACAAGTATAACCACAGTAAAATACGAAAACAATTTCATCTTTAAATATTTATCTTCCAAAATTAAAAAACACATGGATTGCCAGGTGTGGTGGCACACACCTATAATCCCAGCAACTCGGGAGGCTGAGGCAGAAGGATCGAAAGATCAAAGTCAGTAAGGCCCTAAGCAACTTAGTGAGTACCTGTCTCAAAATTTAAAATATAAAGGGCTGACGGACACGGCAGATGCAGGCAAAGTGGCCGAGTCAATTAGAGGAGGAAGCCAGGCATGAAGCGTCACTCGTGGCCTCCTAGGACCGGGGTGGACGTGCTGACGGTTGTGATACTCTTCAGTGGGTTCACACCTGTTTCCTTCCCTTCCGTCATCAGTGGTGCTAGAGAAAGGACTTTCCTGGGCACCGTGGGACACCAAGGTCCCTTCCAGCCTTTATGCAAGAAGGTTCTACAGAGCTTCTGCAGTTGTAGGTGAAGCTGTGACTTCACTTGTCACGAAAGCAATCAAGGTCAGTTTATAACTGAGAGGCCTGACACGGTGTCGTAGCCTGGAATCTCTGATACTGGGGAGGTGGAGGCAGGAGAATCACAAGTTTGCAGCCTGACAAGTTAGAAAGACTGTCTCAAAATAAAAAACAAAATACAAGATGCTAGGGGTGTTTGTAGAGATGTGTTGGGAAGGAGGGGGGAGGGATAAGGGTGGGTAATTAGGGGGGCTCTTGGGGGTAAATCTAATTTTCAGAATTTATATATATTACGTTATTTTATAGAAGCTTGTTTGTGCAACAAATTTCTGAATAAAAAATTTTAAAAAGAAAATAAATAAATAAATAAAATGAAATAAAATATAAAGGGCTGGGAATGTGGCTCAGTGGTTAAAAGCCCCTGGGTTCAATCCCCAGGTGCCACCAAAAAAAAAAGGATTTTGAGTACAGAATCTGGTTGAGAAGGCTTTTTTTTTTTTTACGCGATAAAGCATTTATGAATTAACCAATTCTAACTTCTTAATCAAATAACACTATGATAAACTAATGCAGTATAAAATAACCTTTAATAAGGAATGCTCCAAATAATAAATTTTAAAGAAGAAACTTATGGCAAGTAATATTACTGAAGAGAAAAGCTATTACTCTCTTATCCATGGTATGACAATGAACAAAAAGAATTTTTATCTTTAAAATTAGCCAAAATATATCATTTTTGTTATGTCAGAAATATAAATATTGTCCCTAACAGGCAAATTTTTATTTCAATTATATTTAATATAGCAAAATTTGACATGGCTTATTTCTGATAACCAAGGACAATTATCAAAAGTAAAAAACAAAAAAACTCTCTAAAATAGGTTATAACGCCATCGAACATATTTAATTCAGCAAAAATTCAGTGGATACAGAATACAAAAAGGCAACATCATAAGTACTATAGATGAAAAGTCTTAGGAAATGTGTCTTGGAAAGTCAGAAAAAAAATCTCATTCAGATTGAGGGATAATCCATTTCTTAGAATATTCAAGTAAAGCAAATAAATGTTTTTCTCCATTATATTGTAAAAACAAGCACCTCAAAAAAATTTCTCATCAATACAAAACCAATAGTTACAATATAATATAAATTACCTATTACTTTCATCCTCAGAATTTTTTCACGAAGACAGTAAGCTTTAAAGTAATGACAAGAGCCAGACACGGTGGCACATGCCTGTAATTCTAGCAGCTCGGGAGCCGAGGCAGGAGGATAACAAGTTTAAAGTTAGCCTCAGCAAGTTAGTAAGACCCTGTCTCAAAATAAAAATAAGTAAATAAATTACAAGGACTGGTGGATGTGACGCAGTGGTTAAGTACCCCTGGGTTAAATCCCTGGTACCCCAAAAGAGAGAAAGAAAAAAAAATAATGACAAAATAAATGTCCACTAGTTTGATGCCCACCATTTGTCAATTTGCTTGTTTATATTCAACTGAATTATCTTTAATGTCAGAGAAACAAAATTTATAAAAAGGTGGACAAGGGGATCATAAGAATCACAGCAACCTAGGAATTTACTGATAACACAGGAGTGCTAAAGGTTTTCAATCATTTATATGTAGTAACACTTTAAAGCACTGGATTGCAACTGTACAAATATCTTTATTCTACAGCCAATTCTTATAATAATCCAATGGAAAATATCAGGGCTGGAATATGGTTTTTTTTCTGTCCTGTGCACTATTAAAAATATTGAAAATCCAGAAACTCCAGAGTTTGGCAGAAAATGAGTCACACAAAGATAATATGGTAATTAATCTAGTATAATGTAATGTCTCAGTCATTCTGAGGAATCTACCATACCAAAGCTTCTGAAGACCAAGAACAATTCAGTGACTTTTGCAAATTTATATAAAGAACATGACAAAAGGTAACAATGGTTCTTTAAGAGGAAGAATCACTTTACACCACATAATAAATTTCTTTAAACTTTACTAAACAAAACTATTTTAAAATTAACATACAGCATTGAAAAAGAATTTCTATATCGTCAATATTTATTCATCTACTTTTAAAATCTGTAACATTTAAAAGTATCCTATAAAGAAAACCAACGTATACATTTTAATATTTTTTGAAAATTATGTCTAAGGATTTCTAGATAGTTTTTAACTACTGTGTAAAGATTGAAAAATACATCCTAAAACATTCATACCTGATCGAAAGCATTCAATTATTTGTTGAATACCAGATTTGGATGTCTGTAGTGGTTGCTGTAACAAAGGAGGATCTCCGGGTTCCAGGATATAAACTACATGGAAGACAAACACCCACCCCAAACCCCAGAAAAAAAGGGTTATTTAAATAATTTACTATTGAATTAAACAGTGGTTTGCTACAACTGTATTAAAATCACACTTGCATATATTTATTTATATATATATATATATTTCACCATCTTCTTTGAAAGGCAAAATGAAACAATGACCAGTAAAAAAATATAATAATTCTCAAAAGTTAAATTAAGGCTATTTGAGGGTTCACATTAGGTTTAAATGTAAAAACCTTGCTTTCTGGTATCATTTAGTACATATGCTTTATGTTCGTCTTTTTATTAAGTTACTATAGGAATTTCTATATTTAGCAAAAATTATAAGGCAATAGTGGCTTTAACAAGGCCCAACAAATCATTCCAAAAACCTTTGGATAACCTCATGTATCTCTCTGGACAACTGTAACAGCAAAACTGAAAACCTACTATCTAAGAAGTAGCTGAACAAGTGCACAATGACAAATATTCAAGAATGTTTTCACTTGAAGCACTCTAAAGCACTGCATAAGATAAAAGAAATTTCAAACAGCTTTTTAAAAAGTCTCTCAGTAGGGACCAGATTAAATCTATGAAACATTCATAAGACAGAATCTCTTACAACTCTTGAAAAGTATGAGCTGAATCTACATGTACTGACATAAAAGGATATCTATAATTATTAAGCAACAAAAACAGGCTATAGAATATGATCACATTTACACTAATACATCTTTTTTTTTGAGAGAGAGAGAGAGAGAGTGAGTGAGTGAAAGAATGAGAAAAGAATCAATTTTATTTATTTTTTCATCTGGCTTTTGCTGCTCCAACACTTAAAATTGAGAATGTGGATCCTTGCGCATCCCAGGCAAGCGCTCCAACCACTAGCCACCACTCCAGCCCCATGTTAGTACATCTTTAAATATACAGAAAAATAAATTTAGTGTATAGTTGGTTACATGGATACAAGCTAATATAAACATAAAAATAGCCTTGAAGGCATACCAACAAAATTTAGCAAAGGTCTATCAAGAGAGGCTTACATAAATGATGTTCACTTTCTGCTTCACACTTCACTATTACTTTAGCACCTGAGCTTGTAGATATATACATTTTAGAAGGAACATATTTTTACATAAGTTAATTTTTCCATTTTAAAATAAAAAATTTCATTTTCATATACAGGTTCTATATTGTCCCTACTTTCCAAGATTCTTGGATTTGAGGTATAAATATATGATTAATTATGGTAATATCAAACAAGGTAGCTGAAGAGGAAAATTGAGTTTTTCCATCAGTTACCAAATTAAGAGAGAAGGTTGTGGTGGAGAAAGATAGACCATTTTAATTATTTCTTTTTAAAACATGGTATACTGGGGTTGGGGATTTAGCTCAGTGGCAGAGTACTTGCCTAGCATGTGCAAGGCCCCAAGTTCGGTCCTCAGCTCTAAAAAATATAAAAATTAAAAAATAAAATAAAACATGGTATACTGTTCTACTCAACTATTACCATCATAACCCAGTACCCACTGCTCAGTGTAGGAAAATAAAAAGGGTAAGTAACTTCAATAACTTGTGCTACTACTGCTTCCGGGCTTAGGCTTGGATAGCAATTAGCTTTATTATAAAGTAGCTGACACCTGCTATGCTATGCATATAGAAAACAACCTCAGACTGTCTTTTAAACTTCAAATCGAGTGTTCGGTACACTCAAGAGGAACTGGAGTTGTAGGACCAAGTCACTTCATTAAGCAAAATCTTCCAAGTTTTAAGAGAAATTTTAAGTGTTTTCAATGAATTAAAAACATATACACAGGGGCTGGAGCAGTGGTTCAGCAGTTACATGGCTTGCTTGGCATGCACAAGGACACAGGTTCAAACTCCAGCACCATGTACACAATGAAGTGTCAGAGCAATGAAAGCCACAAGAAAAACTAAATAAAAATTGATTCTTTCTCTCTCTCTCACTGTTCCTCCTTCTCTCAAAACAAACAAACAACATATACATACACAACTCATTTTAAGAAAATTGAGAACAGACCCTGGCAATAACTGCAGTGATAAAGAACCTCAGACCACACATCCGGACTGCCTGCATTTTAATTCTCATTCTGCCATTTACAACATACAACTACAACAAATTAAACTGAATTCTCTTTTCTCTAAAATGGAGACCATAAAAATACCTGTCACAGGATTGTGTCAAAATTAAACAAGTTAATGCAAGAAAACTGATTAAAAAGAAGCTGGATTATAGTAAGTGCTCTATAAAAACTCAATCATCATCATGATGTACAAATCAACAGCACACCTGACATGAAAAACTGAAAAATCTTTACAAAATCTAAGTTGAAGTCAACCTCTCAAACACTGATAATATTGTCTATTTCAATTAAATCGATCTCTTTCCAGTATCTTTCATCACAGCAATTGGTAACTTTATAAAAAAAAAAAATAACTACAAAAGAGAGGTTGAAAACCCACCCAACCGTATAGAACAAAACACTTCAGGGTCTGACTATAAACTGTAAGAATTCTAGAACAGAAGAACGAAAAAAAAAAAAAAAAAAAAAACCCAGAAATGGAAACGGTAGGGATATGGGAGAATATGGGAGAAAACAAGAGACTTCACCTTAGCCTCCTTTCCCTATTCAGGTATATGCTCCAGAAAGCCACCTGTAATACACCAACTCCCACTTCCACATGACAATATTTGATTTTAACACTAGAACACAAGTTTCCTACCCATATCCCTCGGATCACTGCTACCACCAGAACACATTCATTTTGTGACAACCGTCAAAATAAGCTAGGGTTAGAGCTTGACAGGTAGTTCAGCAGTAGAGCACTTGCCTGGCATGCGCAAGGACCCGGGTTTGAACCCCAGCACCACATACACAACTGCATGTCAGAAAAAAATACATAAGCTAGGGTTAATCTAGCTCTGCCTGAACATATTCAATTGGTATACACATTTGCACAGCTCCCACTGTAAACAACAATTCTTTATTTGAAAAAACACTCTCACTCTCACCTTTAGAAACCTTTATATATTAATATTTTATTAATCTCCTCTTAAATATCCTATCATTCCTCCCACAATCAGACCCAGCCAGACCATTTAAACTTAAAAAAAAAAAAACTATCTCCAACCAAAAGCACAAATCCTCAGAACATCTTTCCACAGTCTTAGAGTCTTCCCAAGAGCACATTCCCCAGAATAAAACAACCACTTCTGTCTCTCCTACATTAAAATGCTCCTTAAAGATCCTTCCAGGGGCTAGAGCAGTAGCTCACTATTAGGGCACTTGCCTGGCATGCACAGGTACACAGGTTCAAACCCCAGCACCCACATACACAACTAAGTGTCAGAGCAATTAAAGCCATGTGAAAAACTCAATAAAAATTGATTCTCATTCATTTTCCCTCTCTCTCTCTCTCACTGTCCTTCTCTCTTTAAAAAAAACAATCCTTCTAATTTTGATGTCTAGGATTTGCTTACAAATAATGGGGGTGGGGAAGTAGCTGGAAGGCAATGAAAGGAATTGTGGGAGGAGAGAATATAGATGAAAAAAGATTGACTTGGTATTGATAACTGATGGAGTTGTGTGATAGTTACATCAGATTCCTTATAACGTTCTATTTTAGCCAGGCACAGTAGCTCCCAGTGGCTTGGGAGGCTGAGGTGGAGGACCTCAAGTTCAAAGACAGCCTCAGTAATTTAGTGAGGGTCTAAGCAACTTAGCAAGACCCTATCTCAAAATAAAAAATAAAGATGGTTGGGGATGTGGCTCGGTGGTTAAGCATCCCTGGTTAAAAAAAAAAAAAATTCTATTTCAAAGGTTTGAAATTTTCAATTTAAAAAAATTCTTAATACCTAACTGAGAAAATACTTTTCATACACTGAAAGGCTTATAATACCACCCTTCACTCTAAATTGACCCATCCCATCAATGCACAATAATCTCAGGAAAACTGCTCACTCACTATTCATAATCCAAATAAGGAGAGACTACTCAAGAGAGACAATTAAAGAATTTCTCAAACATCGTGTCATCTGAGGACATCCTCTTAAGCACTATCACATCTTATTTTTTTTCAGTCTTGGAAACATCCTCCCATTTAGCAACTACCTTCCCCTGAAATGATGATGATGAACTACCCTGGAAGTTAACAAACTTCTAGCTTTCCATTGAACTAAAGCCTCAAAAAGTATTGATTCTAGTTAAGAAAGCAAAGAAACTACTACCTTTAATCTGATAAAACTTTTTCGTACTGGAAAAAGTTTCTAGTAAAAGAAAAATGAAAATTTTAAACTAGTGCAATTTCTCTAATTTCTTGTTAATAGAAGACAAAAAACAAATAGTTCAGTATATATTAAGAAGTTAAATCTCAGAAACATCTTTTTAAGACATTAAAATCCTCTAGTAAACTTCAATTACCACAACATATTAAGTAAGGCATGATCACAAATTATCTTATTTGTTTTCATCCATCTCTTTCCACTCAAGTTTTATGAGGAGCCCAGCAGTGGCATAGGCCCATAATCCCTGTTCCCAGGAGGCTAAGGCAGGACGATCACAAATTGGAGCCAGCCTGGACAGCAAACATAGTGAGATACTGTTTCAAAATAAAATAAAAAGAGCTGGGGTGTACCTCAGTGGTAGAGTACCTGCCTAGCATGCAAAAGGACCTGGGTTCAATCCCCAGTACTGGAAAGCAGCTTTTTGAAGGAAGGATCTTATGTTTTATTCGCCACTTACATCCTCATTGCACTGGATAGCACCTGAAACCTAACAGGTGTTCACTAATAATAAAAAAATGAATAAACACTTCTTTCTAAATAAGTTAATTACGTTAATTAATTTGACTTAAATAACTTGAAGTGTTCTCAGAAAAAAAACTAGATAAAAGGTCAATGGAACATAAATATAAAAAGAGTTCACTTTTTTGTTGTTTTTTTTTTTAAGAGAGAGGAGGGGCAGTAAGAGAGAGAAAGAAAGGGAGAATTAATTTTGTTTTTCACGTGGCTTTTGGTGCTCAGAGACCTCGTTGTGTCCGCGGTGCCAGGGTTTGAACTTGAGTACTCGCACATGCCAGGCAAGCACCTTAACCGCTGAGCCACCACTCCAGCCCCAGCATTCACATTCTTATACTTTAAAACTAGTAAACACCATTCAACTTCATAAAACATAAGCAATATATCTTCAAATACGCAAAATATGCAGTGTAAAAGAGTTCAAGAAAGTTAGATAGGTCAAAGGCAGTTGAACAGAAACTGGATCATATCCTGGGACTGCTTGCTTTATTAGAACAGGTAAATTAGTAGACCAGTTGAATTATTATCTCAAAAAGTGAGGTAGATATAGGCTACAGTAGAAATTGTATTCTCATGTGTAGCAAAGTTTTTTGAAAATGGAAGTTCTTTCTCTTTACCATTGCCATTTTCCACATTAATCAGAAAATTATTTAAAATGAACATTACTGTGATGAAACTTAAGGGCATTACTCCAATAAAAAAGCAAGCAAAAGTAAAAAAAAAAAATAGTAACTTTTAAGTTCAAAATAATGATAAACACCTGCCTTGGAACTAGAATAGAATAGTTTTATTGGGTTTAGTGACAGTACATACTTGATGAGTAGGATGTTCCCTTTTTACAGTTGTACCTCTAAATGTTACAAAACACATCAAAGTTCTAACCAGAAGAACTGTCAATGGTTTCTATACCACATCTATCAACTTAAAGTTTGTTAATTTTCCATGAGACTCCAAAAACCTTTTCATTTCATAAATAAAAGTAAAAAAAATTTCACTGAATAAAATACCTTAGAAATACATATTCTATCTTTAAAAATCAGGATGTTTTTCTTTTATTTTTCAATAGTAAGTTTTGTCTACTAAGTTTTTCTGGAAATATTTTTTAAAACTAAACAAAACATGTTTCTCTTAGCAAGTTCAACCAACCATCTTTAACCAGACTCCACTCACTTTTTGACTATTTTTTGATTTAAAAAAAAAAAAGCATGAGAAACTTAATTTTTTAAAGTTTAGATGAAACAATTTTCACACATGCTAGCATTCAACCACTTAAAATCTTTTCCTTTCTCTCCAGTTTTAAACATTCAGAGGGCATAGGGCTACAATGCTAACTGCAGGCTGCCATCAAAGAGTGGAAAAAGGACTGAGTGGTTGATCTTGTGGAAATGATTGAAGGTGACACTTGCAGCACTTTCTTTAAGGGATCAAGAAGGGAAGACCTTGTTTGTACAAGTTTTTAGCTTCATAACTGGTTGTATGGTGGGGAAAATTATAGCCTGTTTTACTTAGGAATGACTTCTTGGGCCAGAGAAAAAGAAAACTAGAAGGAACCAGAAGGCGGAGTGGCCCTGATGGAAGACAATGGGAAAGAAAAGGGACCCACCTGGTTCACAGCATCCGTGATGATGGTGGTCAGTTTGACAGTATTTGTCCCTCAAAGGCATTTTCAGCGGGTGCGACCTACTTTCCTTTCAGTGTAAGAAGCTCTTCATCGCGGCCCGGCTGTGGAAGGAGACAGACCGGCACCCGCCGTGAACTTCCCGGGGAGTCGGGCTGCGCTTCCAGAGACGCGCCCCTCACCCGCCCCCGCCGATCCGCGCCGTCTCCTCGGAAAGGTGCGCGCCGACGCGCGAACGCGACTCCAGCCCCGCGTCCCGGCACAGGTTCACCGCCCTACCCGGAAACGCAGCCTAGCGCGCGCGGCGCGGCGCAGGGCGAAGGCCTGGCCGGCTGCGCGGGCGGCGGCGGCGGCGGCCTCGCCGTCCCGGGCGGGCGGGCGCGCGGAGAGGGTGGCGCGGGGCGCGGCGGGCACCGGCGGGCTCCCGGGCGGCCGAGGTGCGGCTCCCGCCCGAGGCTGGTCCCCGCCGCGCCCTCCCGCCACGCACGTGCATTGGGGTCCGCCTGGCGCAGCCCCGGTGCCCAAACCCAAGTGCGCCCAACTTACTTCACTCCTGGGGCGGGCGGGCGGAAAGGCTGGGCGGCCGCGGAGACTCACACTGGCGCGCAGGCGGCTGCGGGCCCCACCTGGCGCAGCCGCCGAGGACCACGCCGAGGGGAAGCGGGGTTCGGGCCGACGCGTTCCCAAAGAGTCCCCGCCGGCGCTGACGCGGAAGCGCCACAGCTCACCACGTCCCTCCGCGGGCCGAGGCGGCGGCGGCGCGGCAGCTCACAGCGTCCCTCCGCGCTGTGGGGTCGGAGGACGGGCGGCGCGCGCCCGCGCGGGCAGTTGACAGGGGGAACCGCCCGGCGGTGTCCACCGCCACCACTGCAGGAGCCGGAACCGGAGCGGGCGGGACCCGCGGCGCCCCTCGCCGGGGCAACGGCCGCCGCCGTCTCCCGGCTCCCCTCAGCGCCGCTCCACCTGCAACGGTCCCTCAGGCTTTGGGAGAGGGGCGGGGAAGGACAGGGTTACCCCCACCTTGGGCCTTTCTAGTAGTAGTAGTTGTTTCGGGAAACTTTATTAAGTCAGTCCCTCTCTTTCTCTATCTCCCCGTGCCCGGAGAGTCCGGGCTACCGCCGCGGAGCGCGTAGGAGGGGGAAAGCAGAGACTCTCCGGCAGCGACGGGGAGCGACTGACTGACCCCGGACGGAGATGGGGCGAGGGCAGGAAGTGACAAGCTCACGGAGTGGGTGGGGGGAGTGTGGCCGGCACGCCCGGTAGCGCCGCGCGCATGCGCCCGGCCGGCGCCCCCGCCTGTGGGCCGGCGTCGCGCCTCCCGCCGCGGCCCGGCCCGGAGCGAGGCGGCCGGGCGGGTGGCGGGGGCCCCTTAGCGGGGGTGTCCGGCCGGCCGCTGGCGCGCGCGCGCACTCTCTCTCGCCGGTGGACCGAGAGCCGTAGCCCCGAGCTGTGCGCGCGCCGTGAGCTGTGAGGCCCGCGACGCCGGTCCGCGCTGCGGCACGGGCTGCTCCGCAGCCAAACTGTTGCTCTGGCAGTCCTTTGAGAGGAACCGAAGCGGGGACGGTTGGAAAGGCAGGAAAAGTGCAGGGAAGGGCTGGCCAGATAGTGACCCTTGAACAGCGGTGATCCGAAAAGGCTGTCAGTGCAAAAGTGGAACTTCTGGGGCTTTTCCTCGCCAGCAACTTTGGAACTCTGCGTCCTGGAGCTTCGGGTTTGTGGGGTCTTCGTCAGGAAAGTGGGAGGAAAGCAGTCCACTGGCAGCAGAGCGGTATTTATTCCTGCAGCGCTGCGTGGTGGAAACCCGAAAGTGAAGTTGGGTCACGTGGGCGGCACGCACTTTCCCTCCTGCTGGGAAAATCTCGGAAGATCGCGGTCGTCTGTCAAATCTAACCCCGGGCTGCTACAGGGAGGCTGAGCCCGCGGCCGCCGCCCTCGGCTTCTCCCCAACTCCGAGAACGGAACGTCTGCTCTTAGTAACTTAGAGCAAACTTGTGTCCACCGTCGGGAAATTCTAAGAGAGAGAAAGCATCCGCCCAGTTTATCTCCCTCCCTACCCAAGATCAGTGAAAACCTGCGCAGTTATCTAAACTTAAGCTGTCGGTTTTCCGGAACCTGGAAAAGTGTAGTAGGCGCTATATGGGAAGACGAGGTGCGGGAGACCGAAATCCACTTTCAAAATCCAAAGGAAACCCTGTAAATTGATAGGTTTGTTGCTGTAAAAATGTTGGATGCATCATGTGTGTATGTCTTAGAGCGCTGCAGCAGCTATCTGATCACTGAGTGCCAGAAAGCGATAGGAAAATGATTTAGACCCACACTGATCAGCCACGTAAGTAGCATGTCTGATGCTATATTTAATCTGTCCCGTGATAAAGAAATATCACCCGAAACAATGAAATCCCACAATTATAAAGCGATGTGCAATAAATTATGCCATTTCTATATGATGGTGTTATGCAGTCAATAAAACACATTTTGTCTAATAGTTGAACAGAATATGCTTAGCTACAAAATGAGGTTCTTTGGGGAGATGACATCTTAAACAATGGACAGTAACAGTGGAATTACACATGCTTTTTATTTTCTTTATGCTTTTGTATACTTGTAAAATTTCCAAATGAAGTATATAAAACTTTGAGCAAGAAAGTTAAAAGTCAATAAGGCTAATATAAAAATGGTATAGAATAATAAAGCAGAACAGTAAGATAACAAAAGTAAAAATACATTGTGAGTGACATTCAAATGCAATAAAAACAAAAGAAACAAAAATAACATTTGGTAAAATTCAAGTTATAATATTTTCATTTTCAGAAGATCTTTTCCTACTTTTACATAGGGTATTTATGACAGGTTAGAAAATGAATATACAACTCTAAATTCCCAAGATCCTGAAAAGATTTTACTTCAGATAATGTGAGAGTTATGTTTGCTGACCAGGTATGGGTTTAACAAAAAAATAGCAATAATATTTACTTCTTAACATAAATTTTAGGCAATCTCTTAAAAATTGAAATTAGAGACAAGCTTGAAATGTGTGAGTAAAACATGAAACACTGAATCATGAAATTTAAAAGATTAAAATAAACCATGGAACTTAATCTAGTAAGGCTTGTTTTATAGCTGAGAAAACAGACCCAGAGAATATGTGATGTGCTGGAGGTCAGTCAATAACAGAATTAGGTTCAGGACCTAGATAACTTCCAACTAAAACACAATATTACTAATATATGAGGTATATTGAGTACATGTTTTAAGCTCAGGTATTAATTTAATCCTTTCAATCCCATGAGGTTTTGGTATCCTTCCATTCTATATGTTGGGAAATTGAGGTAAAGAGGTTAGATAACTTATTAAGGTTGAAGCTGATAGGCTGTTGAGCCAGCATTTGAACCCAAGCAGTTTGGCTCTGGAACCTGCTAAATTACCCATTATGCTATATTTCCTACAGTGTTATCTTCACTATATCATGCCTGTTTTGGATCACCTTGTATGTGAAAGATGAGCCAGTAGAGCTGGTGGTAAAAGGCATTACATATTAAAATACTCTATGCAAGTTCATTAAGTGGAAATGGTGTTGCCAAATCATAAGAATTCAGTTGAAATTTCACAGGGTTGTAGAGCTTAAAGGGATATCAGACCTCATCGAGAATTATCACCCTGCCTCTGAAACAATACACAAATCATCCCAGAAAAATCTGCCCGTTCTCTGTTCACTGCAGCAACCTAAGTTAACACATTATAACTTTACCGTTTGCTCCTTAAAAGTCTGGAAGTATTTCCTATTGATTAACCCTAAGTGTGTTTTATAGTTTAAAGTTATCCTCAAGGTGAGAGAACACTATCCCCAACACACACATATATGTCTATATAGAAATACATGTGTGTGTATAAATATGATTGCTGCATACCAAATCACCCATAATTAGTGACTTAAAGCCTTTGTATGTGCTCTCAATTCTTAGAAATTTGGAGTGACCTTTCTATATATATAGATAGATAGATCTATATAAATATATACATGTGTAAATATATACACACATATGCATATGTGTGTATACACATGTATGTATGTGTATATATATAATATTATTTCTGCATAACAAATCACCCATGGTGTCTTAAAGCCTTTGTATGTGCTCTCAATTCTTAGATCAGTAATTTAGACTGGCCTTGTCTGGAGTTACACAGCTGCTGGAGTCATCTGGTGGCCTGACTGGGTACACTCATGGCTGGCAGCTGGTGTTGACTGTTGACTGCTGACTGCACCTCTTCCTTTGTAGCCTTTCATCCTCAAGAAAAATAGCCTGGGCTTCCTCATGTGGCAGCATGCCAAGCCAGTAGAGTGGAAGCTGCGAGGCCTCTTGGGGCTCTCAGCTTGGAAGTGACATGACATCACGTCCGCCACATGCTCTTAGTCAAAGCAGGTAAAAAAGGCAGCCACAGACTCAGGAACTGGGGAGAAAGACTCACCCTCTTGGTGAGAAGAGCATCAAAGTCAAGTGCAAAGGAGTATGCATTCAAGAATGGAAGAAACTGTTCTGATGATCTTTGCATGCAGTCTCTCACAATATATAATTACCTCAAGGATGATACTGGAATTGATTTTTTAAATTCTCAGTGACTCCTTTAAGAACAGCAAAACAAATACTAGTCAAATATACGCTTCAAATTGACCTAGGGTCAATTTGGTGGCCTTCTAAAGATAAACTTTGGTGATTCCTTAGTTTTCCTCTTACTAGATTTGTTTTTCTCATTTCTTTGGTTTAAGTTCTCTTCTTAGTTTCCCATCTGTTCTAAATAAATCCCACTAAAACAGAATAGAGATTCCAGCATCAGGTAGAAGCTGTTACAGTTCCCACAGGACCTATGTACTGTGGTTCAGGTTTTGCTAGCTTTGATTATAAAGTGACATTTTAGAAAACAAGTAAATCTAAAAATATATACTAATTTATTATCCACAATAGAGGCAGAGAGTTTAGAAAAGACCATAAACAAATTGACTTAGGAGGGTGGATACTAAACTGTCAATCTATCATCAATTGTGTAGACCTTAACACCTAAGTACAAACAGCATAAGATGAAAACAGAAGATAATGCTTTCCCTAAAATGTTTAATTTTAAGGAGGAAAAAGAATAGGATATAATTGGGTATCTGCCCTGGTAATAAACTTGTCTACTGGGAAATCCCTGACGTGGCTTTGTAAACTGCATTCCTGGCACTGAAGACACTCAGACCTGGGGCTGGTGACACAGTGATGCATGCACACTCCATGCTGCTCTGTTTGGACACCAAACCACACCTTGCAGGTCTTTCATTCAAATGTGTTTCACATAGCATTTAAGTGAATTCCATGGAAAAAAATAGTTTTTTCCTAAGTTTGTATTGTATTTAATAATAGCTAATGATAAACATGTCACTAAAACATACACTAAGTGCTATGTATATTTTCATCAAATACTTATTAGGATCCTGGATTATATGTATTATTACATTTTTACAAATAAGGAAACAGTGTCTGAGTTAGGATTTAACCCTAGAGCTGAGTTCAGAACCTGTGAGGCAAGTTACATGTACTCTGATGATTCCTAAAATTTTATTTCCAGCTCAGATCTGTCCCTGGAGTCTTTAAGTTATATTCTAACTGCCCATGAGACAGATCATCTGGATATCCCCAGGCATCTTAAAATAAGCAAGACCAAAACTGAATTTATCTTCTCACCAAACCTGTTCCTCCTCTTCATATTTTAACAACAGTGTTGCTATCCACTCCGGTGCTCAAGCTTTGGAATTAGAGAGAGGAATGTGTGCAAAGATGCAGAGCAATGAAAACTACCAGTATGAAAGGTTTCTTTTCCTACTCATCCCTGACATCAAAACTAGAACCCTAAGCTGTTGGTTCCACCAATAAAACTGTTTTCTCTCCATATGCACTATCAACTTCTAGTCCTATTTTCATCTCTGAACAACTGAAATAACCACCTCTAGGGTCTCTCTACCTCCTATCTCTGCTTCACTCTAATATTCCACGGCATCAAGATACTTACAGTCCAAACAAAGCCAATGCTACTGCCTAACTTAAAATCCCTGTGGACTGCCAGCTGGGTACATAAATAAGCCAAATTTTAACAAGGAGCATTAGGAATAAGAGCAGGTGTTTTGGAGTCAGAAATTTTTCAAAAAGTCAAGTTTTGTAACTAAAGTGAGAATCTCTCTTCAGCCTCAATTGCCTCAGTATTCAGGGTTGAGAGAGAGCAGTTAATGAAGAAAACACCCAGAAAGACCTAGAACACAGTATACAATGCACACTATTATACCAGGCACACACACTACGCTCTGAACACACTGGACTTTTTACCCTTTGCAGAAGCCAACAAAGCAAAGGATTAAACTGGGTGGGGAGGGAATGTGGAACACAACGGAATTTTAGAGGAAGTTAAGAGAGCTGTTGGTTATATAGGTATATCCGTTTTTTAAAATTGTACTTGTAGCATTTTTCAATATATTCACATTTAATTTAAAAAGGATAAAAAATAATAGGGAGTGGATATGGGTGGAAACATTAAAGACAGCAGAAGGGCAGGATATTGGTAATAGTTGAAGCTATATAAAAAATACAGAAAAATTCATAACACTGTTCTGCTGATTTTGTATTTTTAAATTTTTCTGTGAGTTGAAAAATATTAAAAAATGTTCAACCTTATTAATAAAATTGCAAATGAAGACCACAATGAGATTTCACTACATAACCATCAGAATGACTGAAATTAAAAAGATGCCTGCAAGAGCTGATTTGGAATTCCCAGAGAGAGGATGTGGAGCGATGGAAACACTCAAAGACTGCTGGAAAGAGTACACTGGTACAATCATTTTGGAAAATTGTTTGACATTATCTACTAAATTTGAAGTTGTGCCTATGTTAGGATCCAAAAGACAAGTACACGAACCTTTACAACAACTTTATTCATGAAATCCAAAAATTAGACATTTAAATGTCCATTGACAGAATGGATAAGAAAATTAACATAATGGAATATTATTAATGAAAATGAAAGATTTCCAGCCATGTATAACAACAGATGAATCTCAAAAATAAAACAATATGGAATGAAAGAAGTCAGACAAAAGATATATAGACTCTGATTCCACAAATGAACTACAGAATTCCTCAAAGTTAAGCAGTGGTTATCTGT
>PVKS010010909.1:0-15062 GCA_004027875.1 Aplodontia rufa
ACCCTGGACAATGAGAAAGTTGGTCTAGAAACATGAGTTAAATTCAGATAAGATGTAATGCTTTACAATTTAATACTATTTTTAGAGTTATAACAGGAAGGGGAAGGGAGGGATAAGGGAGGGTAATTGGGGGGGCACTCCTGGGGACAGTTGCAATGTCCAGAATATATATACACATCTTATACACATTTTATATTGTGTTGTTAAAATCTTGTAAGGTTGCTCAAAAATAAAAAAATTTAAAAAAAAAAGATGTGTATATATTCTGGAATATATATACACACCTTATACACATTTTATATTGTGTTTTTAAAATCTTGTAAGGTTGCTCCAAAATAAAAAAAATTTAAAAAAACATAAAAACAATTGACATAAACATTTTAGTCAGAAATAATTATGGCCACTAACTACATGACAGCAAAATGTTTCAAAGGCAAGTAAATTTTAAGGAACATCTGTTCTAAGCTGGAAAATCCGTGTCCTGGCTCCTGTAAGGCCAAGGAAGACAGGAACCCCAGAGGAGCAGTCTAGATGGCTTAAGGATCGTATGGTTAAAAATCACATTTACACAGCAATTAACCTCATTTCAGAGGCCTGCCCCACAGTTAGGTTTTATCAGGCAAACTTTTCTAGTCTTAGTCAAGTAATAAACCTGGAAAAATAAATTATAATGAAAAAAGAGCTAATCAAAACAGTTTGACTCTGTTGAAATACAGTCAAGTCAGTCAATATTGAACCTGAATATCAAGAGCAGTTTAATGATCACAACCCCACTAAGGTCACTTTTTTTTTTTTTGCTTCACTCCTGGCACATTTTGGATATAGATATTACCCTCTTGTCTCCAGATGCAGAGGAAAGTTGTTCTCTCATTACAGGAAACTAGGGCAGGGAAAGAAAACAAGAAGTGAAGCATTTCTAATATCAGCCCCTCCCTATGGCCATAGGAATGCTCAGTAAGCAGAGACCTTGGAAGCAATAACAGAAGCACTGTGGGCACAGCAGGCCCCAGAATGGGCAGAGAAAGCTCTGGGTTTGAGTCTAGTCACCATAAGGCTGTGGAGCAGAGAAGTAGGGTGAAGGCCTGTTCTGTTCCTCAGTGTTGACAACTCTGGGACTGTTGGAGCCCACAGCAGTGTATTAACAGGCCTCTCAGACTTCAGAGCCATACACTGGGATCAGTTTGCAGTTGATATACAGCCTCCCCAGTGCTCTCAACCCCATGGAACCTCTGAGCACAGATCCCCAAGTGTGGTCCTCACAGAAGCAGCATCACCGCCTCCCGGGACTCTTGGATTGGCACTCCTGGCCCACTGAATCAGAATCCACATTTTAACAAGATCCCTGGAGATAAGCTTTCACAGTGAAGTAAAGAGCATGGCTCTGCTTCTTGAGCCAAGATAGAGAGATTAGAGAGAGGTAGGTGAAAGAGGGAGAAGGACAAAGAAAAGAGCAGAGAGAAGCACAGATAGAAGTGTCTGTGAGAGATAAAAGCACACAGCTTTTCAGTGAGTTCAAACAAGCCTGCAGAGAAGGCCTAGTGAGAACATAAAACTTGCTTTGAATGGGATGCTGCACCTGGACAACCTTCATCTTTGATTCAAAGTATTCCCAAGTCTTTTTGTGAATTTGATAAGCTAGGATTTCTAGGTAGTGACCAAAATATCCTGCTGCATTCTAGGAAACCAAATAGAAGCAGGTGAAGAGGGCAGCTGAGAAAACTAATGAACAGAAGGAGCTAGAAATCCTATTTCTGTCCTAAGGAGGCTGCCTAGGGCACCCTCATTTTACCAACTCAGGTTGCATTATTTCCCCTGGCTCCCAAATGGCTTCCCAGCCTTAAGTCCTTTGTGTCTCCTCTGAGGACAACAGAGAGCATGCTCCCCAGTGAAAGAATCAATTAATCCCAATCAAGAATGTATCATTCTCCATTTCTGTTTGGTTCCTTGCAATCTAGTTTCACTATATAGAAGTTTCTTTCCTCAATGAGACAATTTTTGAAGAAGCTCCTGATCATCAACTTGTTGATATTTTAAGAGCAGTGCACAATTTAAAGAAAGCTGACCAGTGAATTTCTCCCACAAGCATGAAAATTGCAGATAGGCTGTCCTGCCACAGAGGCAATTGAGAGAACACGGGTTCCTTGGAAGTCAGAACTACATATGATTTTCTTTGTTCAACATAGTACTACATATTGGAGGGAATCATTGCCACATATTCATGAACATATGGATATTATCAGAGCAAGCCAAGGCAGATGACAGTTTATGGTCTCCCCACTTTGAGTTCTCCCCAATCCCATGTTTCCCCTACTTTACCCCCATGTTAGCTGGGCTTCTCCGGAAGTCAAAGGTTCCCCACTGGGTTAATAACCCCCTACTCCCTCCCTCCAACTGCCTTGATATGCCACCTAATCATACAGCCCCTCCATATTCCCCTCCCATCATTCCCCAGCATCATACATCATAGGCAAGGTTCCCCCTGCTCTTATAAAAATTCACCATGTTGAGGTTATTGTTAGCTTAGCCAGCTTTCAGTCTGTTTCTGATTGTATTCTAGCTTCCACATATGAAAGAAAACATTCAGCCCTTGAGTTACTGAGTTTGGGATAATTCACTTAGAAAAATTTTTTTCATCTCCATCCATTTGGCTACAAATGCCATGATATCATTCTAATAGCAGAGTAGAACTCCATTGTGTGTGTGTGTGTGTGTATCACAGTTTTTGAATCCACTGGCCCACTGAGGGGCATCTGGTTTGTTTCCATAGTTTAGCTATAGTAAATTGAGCTGCTATAAACATTGATGAAGCTGAATATCTGTAATATGCCAATTCTAGCCCTTTTGGGAAAATACCCAGGAGTGGGATAGCTAGGACATAAGGTGGTTCCAGCCCGTTTCTTGAGGATTCTCCACATTGCTTTCCACAGTGGCTGTACAAGCTTGCAGTCCCATCAGCAGTGTGAGAGTGTTCATCTTTTCCCACAGCCCCTCCAGTATCTGCGACTGTATTCTTTATTTTTGCCACTCTGACAGGAGTAAGGTGGAATCTCAGTAAAGTTCTGATTTGCATTTCCCTGATTGCTAGTGATGTAGAGCATTTTCTCATATATTTATGGGCTTCTTGGACTTCCTCTATTGAGAAGATTCTGCTTAGCTCCCTAGACCGTTTATTGATTGAATTATTTGTGGTTTCATTGTTCAGTTTTTTGAGTTCTTTGTATATTCTGGATATTAACCCTCTGTCCAAAGTGTAGCAGGCAAATATTTTCTCCCATTCTGTAGGTTCTCTCTTGACACTCTTGACTAATTCGTTAGCTGTACAGAAGCTTTTTAGTTTAATGACATCCCACTCATTGATTCTTGGCTTTAATTGTTGTGCTATGGGAGTCTTGTTAAGAAAGGTGGTGCCAACACCTAAGTCATGGAGTGTTGATCTTATTTTTTCTTCAAAGCAATTGTATAGTTGCTGGTTTAATTTCCAGATCCTTGAACCATTTTGATTTGATTCTTGTGCAGGGTGAGAGGTAAGGATCCAATTTCAGTTGTCTGCATATGGCTGTCCAGTTTGTCCAGCACCATTTGTTAAACAGGCTGTTCTTCTACACTATGCTTTTGCCCCCTTTATCAAATATCAGATGGTTAAAGATTTGGGAGTTTGTCTTGGCATCTTCTATTCTGTTCCATAGTCTTCATTTCTGTTTTGATACCAATACTACACTGTTTTTGTTACTATAAACCTTTAGTATAATTTCAGGTCAGGAATTGTGACACCTCCTTTTTCCTCTTTCTTGCTTAGTAATGGTTTGTCTATTCTGGGCCTTTTGTTATTCCATATATGAATTTGAGAATTGCTTTTTCTATATCCATGAAGAATGTCATTGGTATCCTGTTAGGGATTGCATTGAATGTGTATAGGGCTTTCAGTAGAATGGCCATTTTGATTTTATTGATTCTGCCTAACCAAGAATATGGAATGTTTTTCCATCTATTCAGGTCTTCTGCAATTTCTTTTTTTAATGTTCAATAGTTTTCACTGTAGAGGTCCTTTAGATCCTTTGTTAGATTGATGCACAAGTATTTTATTCTTTTTGAGGAGATTGTGGATAGGGTAGACTTCCTGATTTCTTCTTCTGTGGACTTGTTGCTGGAGTATAGGAAAGCTAATGATTTATGAGTGTTAATCTTATAGCCAGCCACTTTGCTGAAATTGTTTACAAGCTCCAGAAGTCTTCTGGTCAAGCTTATTGGGTCTTCTAGGTATAGGATCATGTCATCAGCAAATAGAGACATCCTGACTTCCTCTTTTCCTATTCGAAATCCTTTGATTTCCTTCTCTTGTCTGATAGCTCTGGCTAGGGTTTCAAGGACTATATTGAATAAGAGTGCTGAAAGTGGACATCCTTGACTTTTCCTGAATTCAGTGGGAATGCTTTCAGTCTTTCTCCATTAAGCATAATGTTGACTATGGGTTTGTCATAACAGCTCTTACAAAATTAAAGCACCTTCCTTTGATCCCTATTTTCTCCAGAGTTTTGAACATAAATGGATGCTGAACTTTATCAAAGGCAATTTCTGTGTCAATTGAGATGATTATGTGATATTTATTTTTAATTCTGTTTAAGTGGTGAATTACATTTATTAATTTGTGTATATTGAACCACCCTACATTCCTGAGATGAAGCCCACTTGATCATAATGTATTAACTTTTTGTTGTATTTTTGCATCCAGATAGCTAGAACTTTATTAAGGAGTTTTGCATCCATATTCATCAGGGAAATTGGTCTGTAGTTTTCTTGGTGTGTCTTTGTTGGGTTTTGGTATCAGGGTTATATTTACTTCATAAAAAGTGTTTGGGAGGGTTCCAACCCTTTCAATTCTATGGGAAAGCTTGTAGAGGATCAGTGTTAATTCTTCTGTAAGGGCCTGGTAGAATTCTGCTGTGAATCTGTCAGGTCCTGGACTTTTCTTTTTTGGAAGGTCTTTGATTGCTGTTTTGATTTCGCTGTCTGAGATTGGTTCGTTTAGAATTTCAATGTCCTCCCACATTAATCTGGGAATGTCATATGTGGCAAGACATTTGTCCATTTCTTCCAGATTATCAACCTTGGAAGAGTATTTTTTTTCAAAATAAGTTCTGATAATCTTCTGGATTTTGGTTGAGTCAGTGGTGATATCTCCATTTTCATCTTTGATTTTATTGATTTGCTTCACTTCATTCTTCCTTTTGGTGAGGTTGGCAATGTGTCTGTCAATCTTATTTATTTTGTCAAAGAACCATCTCTTTGTTTTGTTGATACTGTGTATTGGTTTTTTGTTTTCAATTTCATTGATTTTGGCTTTGATCTTAGTTATTTCCTGTCTTCTATTAGCTTTAGGATTGGATTGTTCCTCTTTTTGCAGGAATTTGAGTTGGAGCATAAGACTCTTTATTTGGGCTCTTTCCTGATTTTTGATGAAGGCACTCAGTGTTATACATTTACCTCTTAAGAATATTTTCATACTATCCCAGAGATTTTGATATGTTGTTTCATCATTCTCCTTCATTTCCAAGAATTTCCTGATTTCTGTTCTCATTACCTCATTTATCCATTCTTTGTTTAAGAGGGTATTATTCAGTTTCCAAGTATTTGAGTAGTTTCTGTTGTTTTCCTTGCTGTTAATTCCTAATATCATACCATTGTGGTCTGACAGGAAACATGAGACTATATCTATTTTTTTTATATTTGTTAAGTTTAGCTTTGTGGACTAGAATGTGGTCTATTTTAGAGAAGGATCTATGAGCCATTAAGAAGAAGGTAAACTCAGCCAATTTGGGATGGAACATTCTGTAAATGTCTGTTAAGCCCAGTTTATTTATAGAGATGTTTAGGTTAGAGATATTTTTGTTGAGTTTTTGCTTTGATAATCTGTCTATTGTTGATAAAGGTATATTAAAGTCCCCCAGTATTATTGTGTTGAGATCGATGAGGGGTTTAATGTTCTTGAGTACTTTTTCCATATATTTGGGAGGGTTGTAATTGGGGACATAAATGTTCACTGTCATTATGCCTTCTTGATGAATTGTTCCTTTTACTATGATATAATGACCTTCTTTGTCCTTTCTGACTAGTTTTTGGTCAACATTAACTTTCTCAGATATAAGAATCACAATGCTGGCTTGCTTTTTTTAGGCCACAATCCTAGCAGACATTTTGCCAACTTTCACCTTAAATCTGTGACTATTTTTGATTGTGAGGTATGTTTCCTATAGGCAGCATATTGTTGGATTTTGTTTTTTTGATCCAGTAAGCCAATCTGTATCTTTTGATTGGGACATTGAGTTCATTCACACTCAGTAGAATAGATATGGGATTCTGGGTCCCTGACATTGTGACTATTGCTGTGTTTTGCACCATCTTGGATATCTTACGTGATTATTGACTGTCTTCTGTTTATGGATTTTGGAAGTTGAGTGTTCCTCTGAATGAAGTGTATCCTTGAGAATTTTCTGTAGAGCAGGCTTTGTGTTCATGTACCTTGCTAGATTGAATTTATCATCGAAGTACTTAATTTCCCCATCACATTTAAAGCTGAGTTTTGCAGGTTGTAGTATCTTTGGCTGAAAATTATTTTCTTTCAATATTTGAAAAATATTATTCCATGCTCTCCTGGCCTTTATTTTCTGATCTGAGAAATCCATAGTGATCCGCATTGGTCTGCTTCTGAATGTAATTTGGTGTTTTTCTCTTGCTGCTTTTAGGATTCTTCCCTTGATTTCTCTGTTATTCATTTTATATATGATATGTCTTAGAGAATTTCTCATTTGGTTAGGTCTGTTTGGTGTCCTATAGGCATCTTGAATTTGATTTTCTGTATCAATTCTGATATGGGGAAAATTCTCCTTGGCAATTTCACTCAGAAGAATCTATAATGCCCCTTGTTTGTTGTTCAATGTTTTCTTCAATCCCAGTGACTCTCAAGTTATTCCTTCTCATCTTTTCAAATGCTACTTGGAAGTTCTGATCATGCTCAATAAGCTTCTTTTCTTATCTGTCCTCCTTGAACTCAATGTTGCTCAACCTATCTTCATTATCTGATGTTTGTTCTTTTAGACCTGAGTTTCTATTTTCTATGTGTTTACTCTGTTATTAGTATCTTCCAATGAGCTTTTGATTTGGTTGACAGTATTTTTCAATTCTAAGAGCTCTACTACGTCTCTTTTCAGAATGTCTAGCTCTTTATAGATGTGGTCTCTCATCTCCTGAACTTGCTCACTTATCTCTTTCCTTAAATCTTTTAATTCTTTGATTGAATTACTAATCATATTGTTGATATATTTTTTTCTAGGTTTTCATCTAGAACCCCAACCATGGACTCCTTGGATGTGGAGTTGTGGGATTGAGGTGATGAAATGTTTCCCTTTTTCCTCATTTTCAGTTACAGGGAGTAAGTGTTGGGCTTGAGGTCTGACACTGAATAATTCTCTTCGGGGCTTTGTTGATGGTATCAGAGCTTTTTATCTCTTTGTTTAGTTGGCTAGGGTACAATTTGTGTAGCATAGTTCAATAGCTGGCACCCCATCTATGAAGAACTATAGACCTTTAAGTTTTCCCATACCTCTGGGTATAAGTGGTAGGAGACAATAAGTGCAGCCAATGTATATAACAGACAATGCCAACTGTAACTATTATTAGTGTTGATTACCTATTGGAGCAATCCGATTATCAGTTTTCTTCCATGAGAGTTCTCACACTATACTTAGTTAGCAAGCAAACACCTGTTTTCATTTATGGAGTTCAGTTTACCAGGACCTCTGTAGGTGAGGAAGAAAAGTCTAGAAGCAAAGGGAATGAAGGAGGAAGGTAGTGTGGAACTTGTGAATTAGGACATAGAGCTACAAGGTAGTAGAGATAATGTAAGCTATTCTGCTAGAAATAATGTAAAGACAGAAATGGGGTGAGAGAAATAACTTTGAGGGAGGATGAGAGATCAGAATACAATTTAGGAATTGACAGAGTAAAAGGAAGAAGGGGGTAATAGATACTAGAGGTCTTTTCAGCCCAAAGAGACTGAGCACTACTTTGCAATATTGCAGAGAGCCATAGATCGAACGCCAGCAATATGGACACAGCACAGACAAACACAACAAAAAAACAGCAACAGTTAAAAAAATTAAAAACAAAACAAAAAAAAAAACCCCATACATACACCTAGGAATACCAATTCTAAGAACAACATCAACAGAAAAAAAAGAGTTGGAAGGTTAGGAGTTATTACCACCAAGGACAAAATGTACAATGGGGGTATGTGTTTATATCCAACTTCTAGGTGAAGTCACTTCCCAGTTGAGTTTGTTGGAAGGATTGAATTTTGGAGGTCTCAGCTGAGAGTGAGATTCTCAGGAGGCCTCCCAGTAATTTTCTCCTGTAGAGGGGTTCACCTTCCCTGATTCCTGTGAGAACAGGCTTTAGGGCCATCCAGGTTGTACTCCTGGGCAGTTTAGTGTCTGCCTGCCAAAACTCTTGTCCCACCTCAGCCAGGGACCCAGGAGCCACTGGGAGTCTTGTGGATCCTGGTACAGCTGTGTGGGACTCTTGCTGTTCCAAGGAGAGTGGCTGGCCTGAACTGAGCTCATCTGGGACAATTATTGCCCCACTCCTGAATGTCTTGACGTCCCCAATTGCCCCAAGAGATGATGCATGGGGCAGTCACATTCCCAGCAAGGGGAGGCAGGTGTGAAGGAGACACCAGCCCAGCTAGGCCAGTGTTTGTGTAGGTCTCAAATGCAACCACTAGGGGGCAAGGAAGCCCAGTCCCACTTGGAGTGTACAGTACCTATGGGATCTCTTCTGTTCACAGAATTCAGGGCCTGAAAGTAGAGGAAAGCACTGGAGACAGGTTGCCCCTTCTGTTCACAGGTCGCTGAGGTTGACACTAGCCTCTGCACTGCCTGAGAGTTTTGGGCTGGACCTGAAGGTCTGTCCCACCCAGGCTGTTTAGGTCCTATTGAGCAGAATCCTGGTCTCAGGCTCCACCTGCAAATTGGTGTGTAATAGGGTGGATGGGAAGCCTCTAAACATGAGTTGCTGGATCAGTAGGGAGGGTCCACTAGGCCCCCACATCCCCCAGGGCAGACAGTCAAAACACTGGGAACCTGGAGCCAATCTGATGTGAGCTCCCTATTCCGATCTGGATCTGGTGGTTCTGGGTTCACTGTTCTCGAAGTGGTTTCCTGTACCACCCTCCAGAAGGGTTCAATATAGCAATCACTGTCCCACTTCTTTGTGTGGTCAGAGGACTTTAATTTGCAGTGTATTAAAGCCATCCCTCGGTTCCTGCTGCTGCCATGGCCCCAGAGCCCCAGAGCCCTGCGCCCAGCCTCTGCTGAGGCTACCTGTGTTCCTCCTCCATCAGTGCTCTCCAGCTCTGAGTTTCTTTATTTGCGCACAAGGGTGCCTCCTCTCTGGGGTGAAACCCCAGCCTGCCTATGATATGATTTTTATTTTATGCCCTGTGGGACTTTTTCTTTTTGTTTTTGTATTTTCCATATGAAATATATATTCATTTTTAAATTAGATTCAGAATGGGATTACTTAAAGATGCATGGGCATTTGAACAAGAAAACTTAGAAGTGAGCCTGTTCTCCATCAACTCTTGCTTCTTTATTATTTGAGGAAGTCATTTAACCTTCTAAGCCTGTTTTCTCAATTTATAATTACTATTTTATAATTGCTGCCTTTTCAATTTCACAGAAGTTTTGTGAGGCTCAAATAAAATAATGAATATTTAGTCCTACAACTCAAAATCACTAAGGACAAAAAAACATAGCCTGGCGTTAGATAGCTTGCTCATGGTCTGGGTGCCTCTTCTGAGAACTGGCAGAACTGACTATAGAAGGGGTGGAAAGGGGACAGCACATGGAATGGAAAGAGCATGGGGGTTTGAGGCCAGATAGATTCAACAATAAAACCTGATTCTAGCCATTACTATCAGTATGACTTGGGGCAATTCACTTCACCTTTCTGAGCTTCAGTTTCTTCATTTGTAATACAGACATATTAACAATGTAGCATGGTTAGAAGAATTAGAATAAATGCATATTATTTGCCTCTCCCTTTGTAGGCAGCTATCTTTCCTGAAGTAATCAGCTTTTTTTGTTGCTGTAACCCAAAGACAAGAAAAGAATAACTTTTGGAGGAAAAGTTTATTTGGGGGTTCACAGTTTCAGAGGTCACAGTTGATAGACGGTCCTAGGTGAGGCAGAACATCATATCAGCAGAGTGTGGAAGAGGGAAATGAGTCAAGGCATGGCTCCAGGAAACAGAGAGACCACTCACCAGATACAAAATATATACCCCAAAGTCATGCCCCCAATGACCCACCTCCTCCAGCCACACCCTACCAGACTACAGTTACCAGTAAATCCCTAACTGGGATTAACTTGTTGATTGGGTTAGGCTCTAATAACCCAAACATTTCACCTCAGCCTTACTGCATTGTCACATCTGAGATTTTTGGGACACCTCACATTCAAACCATAAAATTATGCCCTGGCCCCCAAAAGCTCATGACAATCTCACAGTACAAAATACAATTAGTTCATTTTCAAGATGCTGCATAGTCTCAATAGTTCTAAGACTGCCCAAAAGTCCAAGTCCAAAGTCTCCTCTCAGACTCAAAGCAAACACTCAGTATAGGCCTCTGTTAAAAATCTAGTTACATATGTCCAGTATGTAAAGGCACATAGTAAATAATTCCATTCAGAAAAAAATAGGGACATAGAAAGAAGAGATGGGACCAACGAAAGCCCAAAATCCAGCTGCACAAACAAGTTCTGAAGTTCCATGTCCAGCATCTGGAGTACATGGTATCATGATGTTCTGTCCAAAGAGCTTGTGCAGCTCCTCCCCTATGGCCTTGCCAGGTGTAGTCCACATGGCCTCTTTGTTGGCCTGTCTCTGATCGATTCCTGTGGCTTTCGTAGGAGGATGTTCCATAGTACTGGCATTTCTCAATCTCAGGGGTCTCTGCTGCAGCTCTGGCTTCCTCCTCACATTTCCACACATTGCACTTTTAGGGGCTGCCTACAGGGACTCCAAACCTGCTGCACTTTGCGAGGTCTTCCAGGCGTTCCTATGAAATCTTGGTGGAAGCCTCCCTTGCCCTCTTACCCCCTAACTCCAGCATCCTGCAATCCTGCAGAACCAGCACCATGTGGTTGCAGCCAAGCTCTGCCACCATCTCAAGCAGTAGCTAAGCCTCCAGGGATCGTGGCTGCAGCAGCCTATGAGTGTCTGCATGGCTAAGTATGTTGAAAAACCTTCCTAGGTTCCCTTGTGCAAGAAGTTGCACCTACCGGTCTCTTATCAAAGCATGTTTTAGTCCCTTGAGCCTGAGATGGATATGGTCTCACCAATTCCTGAGATGTCCTCAAGCCATCTTTTTTTTTTTTTTTTTTTTTTGCCTCTAGGCAAAGTCTTTAGAATTTCTTTACTGGTGGGGATGTCTTTAACAACTGCTACCTCTTAGCCCCAGTTTTACTCCCACCTTTCATGTCCAAGTTTTTCAAATCTTTCTGCTCTGCTTTCTACTTCTGAAAATCACCATACATTTAGCTAAAAGCCACCAGCAATACCCATGCCATCACCTGAATGCTACGCTGTGTAGAAATTTCTTCTGACAGGTTAAGAAGTTCATCACCTTTAAAATCAGCCTCATGAAAATCTCTGGACACAGACAAAATGCAGACAACTTCTTAGCCAGAGCATATCAGGAATGGCCTCTAGCCCAATTCCCAACAGAGTTCTCCTTTTCCTTTGACACCTCTTGAATAGCATCTTGACTTTCCATAGTCCTATCAGCGTTCCCATCTTCTGAGATCCCAACAGAATCACCCATTACATTCTGCTTACAACAATCCAAAGCTTTTCCAGCTTTCATCACTAAATTTTTCAAAATTCCTCCCACAAATATCAAAAACTCCAAAAACTTCTAAACCACATGTCAGGTTAGTCACAGCAATGACCCCACTTCTCCTTACCAATTTCTGTTTCAGTTATTTTTTTTTTTTTGTTGCATGACCCAAAGAACTGAAAAGAACAATTTTTGGAGGTAAAGTTTATTTGGGGGCTCACAGTTTCAGAGGTCTCAGTCCACAGAAGGCCAGCTCCATTCCTTGGGATTCGAAGTAAAGCTGAACATCATGGTGTAAGAATGTGACAAAGGAAACTGGTTCAAGGCATGGCTCCAGGAAGCAAAGAGAAAGAGAAAGAGAGAGAGAGAAAGAGAGAGAGAGAGCAAGCCTCCAAGCACCAGATAGAAAATATATACCCTAAAGGCAGGCCCCCAATGACCTACCTCATCTAGCCACACCCTAACTCACTGATTGGGTTAAGGCTCTAATAACCCAATCATTTCACCTTAGCCTTACTGCACTGCCACATGGGGGACACCTCACATTCAAATCATAGCACCACCTATTCAGGAAGTAGGAGTGCAACCACACATCCTGCATTAAAAGAGTCTACAACTCTGCCTTATATCTTCTTGGATTCACTAAATTTCTTCATCAAACATGCATTGGGGAAAGTAGAATGCTGTCAGCCACATCTGCCAGGATGTGAAAACAAGAGCCATGCCCAGGGAAAACCTGAGATGTCTATGCCATGAGAGCCTGTTTTCTCCTCCCTCAGTAACTAGGTAGGAGGTGAAGGGACCCAAGAGTGTTTAAGTTGTGCACAGAACTTGGTTGTTGTATAGGTAGAAAAAGTGGTTTCAGTTGGCAATAGGTACGACTGAGAGTAGAATTACTGGCATCAAAGTTAGTGATGACCACAGTGACAAAGCCTACAAAAAGTGGCAGAATACAGTCTCATGAAGGAGCCAGTGATAAGAGCCCAGTCTCAGAGGCATCTCAACTGTGATCCAAGGGGCAAGCGCAAGGCACATTCCCCTGCACCTCCTCACACAATGAAGCTCTCCCCTTAGCATGCAGCCTCTAGGGAGTAAGCAACCAGGCCCTGGAGCCAAGACTGCAAGAGCAACATGCCACCTCGAGTGGGTATGAATGAATAAGAGATGAGGGCTTTTCCAGGGTTGCCATGGCTTCAGTGCTTTCCTTTTGGTGGCAGCTGGAAAGTGGGGTGATGGGCAAGAAAGTTGATGGTCCTACTCATAAAGTCCCATTGCCTGAACTGTTAAAGCTAACTCCTGAACCTGAATCAAACTCGAGAGACAAAGACTTGATTGTTAAATTTCCTAAAAGACAGGAATCATCTTCCTTTGAAAACCTTCTTCTCCCATCCTCACCCCACAAGAAGTCTCTTCTAACATTTGAATTATGTATAAAAGCACATTTCAACTGCAGAGTGCCGTGCAAATGTAAGGTGGTTTTACTGCTGTTATTATGACTAATGGTACTCCAAAGACTGCTTCCAGCATACAAAGGACAAAACATTTTCAGAGGCTCAAAATACTTGGATATCCATACTAATGAATAAAATTTCATTTACCACTCTGGCTTTTTCTGATCCTTAGAGATTTCATAATCTTTTCTGGCATTTCAGTAAAGCCAAGGAACTGTACTCTTTTTAAAGCTAATTGTCTGGAAAAAGCATTCCCTCTTCTCTTTTATGCAGAATAAGTATCTGCCTGTCATATTTAGGCAGTGTCCTAAATATGAATCACTGTAGAAAAGATAAAGAGTAATCTGATTCCATCACCTTTTCTGCTCTGAGTGTTCAGACTATGGTCCCTATGTTCAAAGTTCCAGCATTTACTGGATTCTCACTTTTCTTTGTATGTTTTTCATGTCAGTGGCTATCTGACTTCAGTCTCTTCAAGTCATTGAGTCTCCTCTGAAGGGAGAGAGGTTGATTTTTTATAAACTAGAATGGATATCATTTTTCTCTGCTCTTCAAGGAGACTGGGTAATAGGAGACAATGAATAGGAGGTTTGTCTATTAGTTGAGCCATTCAATTGTTGCTTATACAAAGTTGCCTACTTTATCTAAGGCAGTGGGAATAAAAAGATGGAGAACATAAACCCAATCATGAATGTTCTGTCCACTTGGATAGAACATCTTGTTTCCAAGGTAATATATTTTATTTGCTAACTTATTGCATAGTCAACAAAAGTCACCACAAGCTCACAATGTCAAAACGAGAGTAGTGAACCCAAAATCAAAGGGCAGACTTAGATTGCCAAAAGTCATTTAAATAAAATATTAAAACTTGATCCATGCAATGAAATCCCCAGAGTCAAGGCAGACCAGGGTCAGATAGTTCGCACACACCTAGGGATGGAATACACAAAAGGCATAAACATGAGAGCCATAATCCATAAGAAAAACTTGAGATTGAAAGCACCAGAGATCGACAAGGAGGTCTGTGCTCATAACAATCTTTCCTGACTAAGGCATGACATCTCTGCCACCACAGATCACCATGCTCATTCCTATCCAACCCTTAAAATCAATCTGGCATCACTTCTACCAGGAAACTAATCCTCACCATCACAACCCTACTTAGATGGATCTTGATGCCCCTCCTCCTTTCTTCCTTCTTCCTTCTTTCTTCTTCTTCTTCTTATTATTCTTATTATTATTATTAAAGGTTCAGGGAATTTTATTCTAATTTTTTTACATTCCTAAGTTCTTGCTTCTTTTTATTTTGTATTTGTATAGATTTTTCCACATTTTTTATTAGTGCATTATAATGGTACATAATGATATTTGTTGTTACATATTCATACATGCACACAAAACAAAAATATAATTTGAGAAGTATCCCTGCCCAGCACTTCTCTCCTCCCTTGCCTCCTACCTCCCCTTGGTCCCTTTCTTCTACTGATTCCCTTTGATTTTTTTTTTTTTTTACTTTTCCAGTTTTTATTGATTTCTTGGGAATTATTTAGTATCTTAGAGGTGAATAATATACTTTTTATCCTCCCCCTTTCCCTCTCCCTTTTCCCTCCCATCCTTCCTTCCTCCCCTCTCCCCTTCACTTCCCTCTACTCTACTAGACTTCCTTTAGCTCCTTTATTAATTTCTGTTTGAATGGTTGTTTATGTAATCTTATCTTT
>PVKS010010909.1:15162-58582 GCA_004027875.1 Aplodontia rufa
TATATATATATATATATTCATTCATTCATTATATATAATCACAATTTCTTAATCCACTCATCTAACAACAGGCAACTGGTTTGATTCTATGATTTAGCTGTTGTAAATTGTGCTGCTATAAACATTGATGTGGCTTTGTTGCTGTAGTGTGTCAATTTTAAGATCTTTCTGGAAAATACCCAGAAGTGGGATAGCTAGGTCATAAGGTGGTTCCATTCATAATTTTTTGAGGAATATCCATACTGCTTTCCTGAGTGACTGTACTAGTCTGCAGTCCTACTAACAATATACAAGTGTTCCTTTCTCCCCACAACCCCACCATCATTATTTCTTCTATTGAGAAGTTTCTGTTTAGTTCTTTTGCCCATTTATTGATAGAGTTATCCAGAGTTTGTTTTTCTTTTATGTTAAATTTTTTGAACTCTTTGTATATTGTGGATATTAGTCCCCTATTAGATGGGTTGCTGACCAAGATTTTCTCCCATTCTGTAGGCTCTCTCTTCAAAGTCTTAATAATTTCTTTAGCTCTACAGAAGCTTTTTAGTTTAATGGCATCCCACTTATTGATTCTTGGTTGTATTTCTTACTTTTTGGGGGGTCTTGTTAAGGAAGTTGGAGCCAGCTCCAATATGATGGAGAGTTGACCCTATGCTTTCCTCTAGCAGTAATAAGGTTTCAGTCTAATTCCTAAGTCTTTGATCCATTTTGATTTGAGTTTTGTGGAAGGTGAAAGATAAGGATCTAGTTTCACGTTTCTACGTATAGCTATCCAGTTTTCCCAGCACCATTTGTTGAATAGGCCATCTCTCCTCTAAGATATATTTGTGATACCTTTGTTAAATATCAGCCAGCTAGAGGTTTATGGATTTGTCTCTGTGATTTATATTCTATTCCATTGGTCTTCATGTCTATTTCAATACTAATATGTTGTTTCTGTTACTACAGCTTTGTAGTACAATTTCAGATCAGGTATTTTGATGCTTCCTGCTTCACTTTTCTTTGTATTGCCTTGGCTATTCTTGATCTCTTATTCTTCCAAATGAATTTAAGATTTTTTTTCTAATTCTGTGAAGAACTTCATTGGTATTTTGATGGGACTTGCATTGAGTCTGTATAATGCTTTTAGTAGTATGGCCATTTTTTTATGAGAGAGGGACAGTGAGAAAGAGAGAGAGAGAAAGGGAAAATCAATTTGGTATTTCATGTGGCTTTCATTGCTCCAAGACTTTGTTGTGTACATGGTGCTAGGGTTGTAACTTGCATACTTGCACATGCCAGGCAAGTGCCATAACCGCTGAGCCACCACTCCATCCCTAGTATGGCCATTTTGACAATATTAATTTTGCCTATCCAAGAATATGGAATGTCTTTCCATCTTCTAAGATACTCTTCAATTTCTTTCTTTAATTTCTAGAGTTTTCATTCTTTTACCTCCTTGGTTAAATTATATAGGTTTCCTTTTTTAGTATACCACTGTACTCCATATGTTGGTATATAGTTATTTATTGGTTTGTCTGTCTTCCCCAACATACCATAAGCTACTGGAGGACATGCTTTGCCTTATTTATTTATTCCAATGCCTGTTACATTTAGCAGGCATATTAGGGAGGGAGGGAAGGAGGGAGAGAGAGAGGAAGGAAGGAAACAAACAAACCAGTACATTCTTAGAAGTCCAGGTGCTCAACCCTTAAACAAATGACTTCACTAAACTTATACAGGTACTTTGCAAATGAAAACATGCAGTAAATGTCCCTCCTTCCTTTAGGCCAAGGGCAGAAAGTCAGCAGTGTCAGGGAAGACTCTCCCTCAGCTGGGGAGACAAGCCTTGGACAGTGTGCAAGCTTTCCTTGCCTCCATGCTATGGGGATTTGCCATGGGCTCTTAACGAGATCAAGCTGAATCACACAGTTTCATCCTGTCAAAATGCATTGAAAATCTTTCTTGGGAGATTTATCATGGAAATACACATGGCAGGGAAGGGGAAGGCGGATTAGAGGAAGCAGAGAAAGCCTCTCTCAGGCTGCAGTGCTCCACTGGCAGGATGCCTGCAGGGGCGGCAGCAGCTGGTGGATGAGGCTATGCTGACACAAGGATGGATGGGCCTCTGTGCAAAGGCCACCTCCCAAAATAAATAATCATCACCAGGACAGGCCCACTCCAAGAAATGTGTTAACACAGAACAGCCACAGCCAGTAAATTCTGGATAACAGGTAGGGGGATTGGATTAATTCGCAGCCATTGGCAATATCTGACAGATCTGTTAAAATACGGAATAGCTTAGATTTGCTCCCAAGTCAATAGCCACACCACCACTAATTTAAATCCAAACCGAAACTACTGCTGCAGACATCACTAGAAAGACATAAATAACCACAAATTTGAGAATTTTTCCCATATCCTCAACATATCTTTAAATATTTTGCCTCCTCTCCCTTGTACTTCCCTTCCAGCTACAGGGGCTTATCTCAGGATAATCCTTATTTTGTGGCAATGACTTTGTTTATTTTTATGAAGCTGTCTGTGCCAGTATAGCATGTGGGCCCTTCTTATTAAAAGCAGCATTAACAAATGTGGGCTCAAACAGAAAGCCGTTGCCATTTGTTAATGTTGCTTTGAAGAGAGGTGCCAGCTTGCACCGTAGGGACCTTGAGGGCAGAGACTCATTGTTCTGAGGCTGAGTGCCTGCTTATATTGCAGGCAAGATGCTAGAAACAAACAATGCAAAGATGAATGCAAATGGAACTGTACTCCTGGACCCCTAAAATATACTGGGGGAGAAAAACAAGAGATAAAGTTAGTGGAAAGGACAGACCATTGTGCTAGCGCGGGGTGCTTTGAAAGTGGTAAGCCTAGGACGTTCTTGAATAGAAAGTACCTATCCTGGGAAAGACTTCTCAGAAGAACTAATATTCACGCCACAAGTCTGTGTGTGGATCACCCAAAAGACCCCTCCTCAGAAATCCAGTGTGTGCCCATTGTTCAACCCGTAACAAATACTAAGCAAGCTCACTTTTCAGCCACATTTACCAAAGACCAATTATTCATCTTCAAACTCAATCCACAGAAGTGTGGCAAAGGCAAAAGATAAGGAAACCAGGAAATACCCTTGTGTGCCCCCTCTTTTATCTCATGTTTTTATCCTGAATATTGCCTGAGGAACTCCCACAACAGTTAGGATCTATGTACTTGGCCATGAACAAAGAAGAAACACTTCTGACCTTTCAGCTGCAGGGATGTGTGAGCTTTTAAGTGTTCTCCACTCTGAAATAGGTGTGCAAGTGCATACTGAACTGTGCTGAACATCATAAACCTGAAATGGCTCTGTTGTGGTTTCTTTATTTGCATTTCCATTTTTCTTCTTTCTTTGGAGTCTTGGCATTCTAGAACGCTGAACATTCTGAACAAAATGTCCTTTTCTTATTCAGCCCCACATTTTGATAGATAAAAGGTGAATGAAGTACTAAAAGTAATGTATAATTTGCTCTTAACAAACAGCAGAGGAGTAATACAGAAATGATGCTTTATAAAGGAAAGACTAATGACAATGGGAATCAAACATTGCAAGGATCCAATTTTAAACTTTCATAACAGAAAATGTCACTAACACATCTGGATGGGTTTTTTTTCTTTCCTTCTTTCTTGTTCTTAATAGTAGCTTGAAATAATGACAGTTGGGGAAACTTACATTTGTACTAAAGTTATCCCAAAGTTTGATTTATAGTCAATCATCTTCCATTTGGCAGCAGCTTGAGGAAGCAACAGTAGTGAGAAGTCTTACAGATTTTGCCTTTAAGGTTAAAATATTACACAAAAATGAAAACTAATCTATCTTCAGATGGGAGTATGGTTCTTAAAGTTGAATAACTGAGAGACAATCTTATAAAATGTTTGTCTTTAAAAAATATTTTATAAGGGTAATTAAAAATGTAGAAAATGGTACCATCTTACTACAGTTTCCTGAGAGCTCTATTCTAATCTCCCTTGCTCTCTGGAGCTAAATAAATCTATATTTAGTTTATTCCTGGTATATATTTCACTCATTATCTCTATATATAGATCTGCAGATAGAATATCCACTGTGAACATAGATCACACAGTATTCACGGGTGGGAGGCTGAGACTGCTTCTTAAAACTCTGAAACTATAAAATTTTTCTAATAGTTAAAATGCTGGCCCAGGGAAGTGAGAAGTCAAAGGTAATTATTAGGTCCTACAACCAAGCATTTATTTCTTATCTACTCAACAAATATTTACTGAATATTTATGCTGCATAGATATCCATGTCCATTGCTGTGAATTTAACAACAAAAATAAAAAGTCTCCGTCATCTAAGGTCTTATGAATGGGAAGAAGCATTCAATTCTACTTTTGACAGTGCAGCAGACCACACCACATCTACAGTAAAAAGAGGCCTCCTGCTGCAATACAAGAAGCTACAATATAAGCAAGGAAAGCAATTTGAACCATAATGATGATCTCAAGGAAAGCAAAAGTATCCTTACAGAGGAGGGAACAAAGCATATAAGCCAGAGAGGGGCCTATAAGGCAGAAACCAAGAGTGACCAGGAGGTAATGCCAAGACCAGGAAAATAAGAGTTTTGAGATTATCAAAAAAGTAGCAAAAGATTGTGTCCTTTCCAGGAATTCTTAACCTGGCATCTATGAATTTTCAAGGTATTTGGAAAGAATGCAAGAGTGCTATGGTTTTGAAAAGGAAAAAAAAATACATTTTCACATATCTGTGACTCAAATTTCCTTTAATTACAAAATGTAAGCAACAAATCACAGCAGTTGCAATAACTTTCTTTGCTTCCAGAAGAAATCATAGATATTTCTCATCATATTAGAGTGTTGCTAACATCTTGAAATGATGTTTATGCTCATTATTACTGTTTTGCAATTACAGTCATTATTAGACAAATTGCTAAATCTTATTTAATACATGAAAAAAGAACCTTATATATTGGGATTGGAGAGGTGACTCAGCAGTAGAATGCTTGCCTGGCATACCCAAGGACCTGAGTTCGATCCCCAGCACCACATACATACTAAGTGGAGGAAAAACAAAAACCAGATGAAAAAGTAAAATTAACTTTAAAAACAGAAGAAGTGCATATATTAATATATCACACATTTCATTTTTAATATTTTAATAAATGTACCTCAACATATATTCACCGTAATCATTTGTAATTCTATGTATTTTATTTTATGCATTTAAAAATATTCCAAGCAGCATGTATAGGCTTCCCTGAATAGCCAAATAAATTCAGACTTCAGCATTACTGAAAGCATAAACTAGGAGAAAAAACTGTCTTCTGGTAAAATGAGCCTATAAGGAAATCTCTATATCTGGTAGGAAAAACAGAAGAATATCACCACTAATGATAGCTACCTCTTAAGAATTTATGAGCCACAATCATAGGTGTGTGCATGTAGAGGTACAGTCAGAAAACCCTTAATCCAGAAAGTGCATTAATGCGTGTCCACACTAGTTATACTGAGGTGCACGGCACAGACAAATGTTATTTCTGGGTGAAGCCATTCAAAAACTAGCCACTATGCCTTTTCACAGACTGTTTTTAAAAATAATGAGTTCAACATAAAAATTGTTTAAAAAAAAAAGAGAGAGAGAGAGATACATCAGAGATACACCAGGAGCAAAAGTCAGTGCTAATACCACCACCACAAAGGGCTTCAGATATTGGCATTATCTGATTCAGAATATAAACTAACTGTGCAAAATATTTTAAGAAATTTAAAAATGCAATAAAAAAGGTGAAAAAGAATGTGACTATCAGAAATAATCAGTTTGCAAGAAAACAAGTATAACTTTTAGATATTAAAGTATATAACTATTAAATTTAAAACTTTGTAAATGGGACATAGACACAGATTAGACTCAAAGTCTAAAATTCAATTTTGAATCTAATTAGACACAAAGGAGAAAATAATTATTATATTGGAAAATGTTCTAAAAATATATGAGCCAAAGGAGAAATAATTATAAAAATTAAATACATTTGATTTAAACAACACATTGAACTTGTAGAATGTTACAGTAATAACTTGAGGCAATTTATAATTTTGCATTCTTAGAGGAGGAAATAAGGCTAAAAATTTTTAAAGCTGGATGTCTAACTTAGAAAAAAATTTTAAGAGAGTACCATTTTTTTCTAAATGAGACTTTTCTACTAGGTATTAAATATACACATTGGTGAGTTTTTAAGTATATCATTGGAGTGTCACAGAAACTAGAAACTCAGGTTCTTCAGAAAACTATTTCTGATAAAAATGCATGCCCTTAATAAAGAAGACAATAAGAAAAACCCCAGAAGAAAGTAAAGAGAAGGGGAAAAAATAAATGTAAGAGTGGGGGAAAAAAAACAATATAGAAAACAAAGATATAATACAGAGTATCACCAAACTTAAAAGTTATTTAGGAATATTAATAAAACTATTAAACCTCTTATTAAACTAGTCAAAGATAAAAGAGTGAAGACACAAATACACAATATAAAAAAATGAAAAGAGCAGAAAATTGAAAATAACTTCAGCCAATAGCTTTAAAACATATAAAACTGAAAAATTCCTAGGGGCTAAAGTAATTTACCATAAGTGACTCATGAAGAAATAGAAAGCCTGAATAGTTTTTTAACCCTTAAAGAAACAGAGTTAGTAAAGATCTTCCCACATGATGATTTAGGGTAATGGATCTGTTAATTACTACTTCAAATATACATATAACAAAACACCATACTCGATTCCATAAATACATATAATTATTTTAGAATTAAAAATAAATTAAAAAATCTTCTGACAAAGAAAGAAAAAAGAATGTTGATTTCAAATTTTTAAAACACTCTCCTAAGAAATGAAAACAAGGAGTATTCTCAATTCATGTGTAAGGATATGTAATCTTGGTACCAAAATCAGGAAAAGAAAATGCAAGAAAAAAGACAGGTCAGTCACTCTCCTAAACATGTTTAAAAATGCTGCAAACTAAATTCAATCATATATATAAAAGATACATTATGGCCAGCTTCAGTCCATTCCAGGAAAGTAAATTTGATTAACACCTAATAATACAATTCACTGCATTAACACATTAAAAGAGAAAAATCATTTTATCATTTCAACAAATGGAGAAAAATCATTCAAAGAAATTCAATACACATTCTTGAGTGAAAAAAGTGGCAATCTCATTAATCTGCTAAATCTATATAAATAGATGATAGTCTATAAATCTTCACTAGTCTACAGTCACTAGTTTATGTATACAGAATATGCCTAATGTTCCTTCACTTAAAATGATGTCTACATATTTTTGTTATATGCTCCTTAGCAGGTTAATGAAGTTGTCACTTTTTTCACTTATGAATGGGTATTAAATTTCCTCATTGTTATAATACAATATTGTTATAATACATGTATGAATATATAACAATGAATCCCACTATTATGTAGAATTATAATGCACCAATAAAAATTTTAAAAATAGTCATTAGTGTTGCCTAATGCAACAAGAAAATGAAAAATCTTTAGGATAGCACAAAATGAGTTTGCCAAATCAAACTCACAAGAATAGAGAAATTACCTAGTGCCAAACTTTATTCATAATTCCAAGATAACAATAACCACACAAAAGTGGACAAATCATGGAGAATTTCATAGTGCCCTCACAGCTCCTTGGTCCTTCTGCTCATCTGCTACCACTCCTGTTCTGACCACTTGAAAATAATAGCAAATCATGCTGCATTATAATGAACAGCACCTCTTCAAAATGAGTGTGTAATAACATAAATAGTCTAGGTAGGAACAGTCCACAGTGGCTCAAAGCATTCAGCAAACCCCTAAAACCTCAAGTCTACACGAGGAAGGCCTATGTGTATGCCTGGATGCATATCCCTCGGGCAAAGAATCTCCCATGCATACTAATTTGGGATATAGTTCAATAAACAAATGCCGCACTCTCCATCTAGACTTGTTCAGCATATATTTATTGAGCATTTAAAGCCAACAGGAGTTCAGTCTTCATGGAGCTGTGCAGCCAGTTTCATTATTTTTTCAGCTCTTCCAGCCCAGTGGTAGTTTTCAGTGGTAATAGCCAACCATTGTTAGACATGATCCAGAAGTGATTAGCTACTTATTTTCGTTTTGCAGAACAGCCATTCAGTGTTCACTCAAGCACTAATGGTTTTTAAAATGAAATGGGAACTGTTTTGAGCACAATACTCCTAACTGTGTCAGGAATAGTTTGATGTCCAAAGTGATGTTTGAGATACACACACACACACACATACACACACACACACACACACCCAAGATCATGGACAGAATACAACTTATACTTTTTAAAAAATTACTTTCTCTTATCCTTTTCACTTCAAACAAATGCTAATATATTTAAAAATAAGAACAGATACAAAAATTTGATGTGGGTAGTATGACTTGACAGGAAAAGAAGAGTCATCTTTCTTTGCTCTTTATTTTTTCTCTAGAAGAATTTACAGAAAAATAAACTCATCTGAACATAAATCTGGAAGCTGACTTTGTAAGAAAGATGATGTTATCAACCTGTGATCAAAAGTAGTGATGATGAATTTTAACTGATCCAACCATATACTTCTTTTAAATGCTTTGAAATGCTTTCTTTTATTACCAAGGATATATAAGCTGAGGCCTAACTCAACAAGACCCCAGTTGAACTAGGGCCCAGAAATGGCAGATATTGCCAATAAACTGCAATCGTAGTGTAGATGGAGCTGGTTGAGCAGAGCTTTGAAAATAAACACAGCCAGATAGGGAAACAAATTGAAGGTAGGAACAGCAAAAAACAAAACTGGAATATGACGCACAGAACATTTTTATCAGTCCAGAGATTTATGAAGAATCTTATATTGCTTTGTGGCTTAAAGGTTTCAAATTCTGGTCCTGACACATCTTAGCTGCTATTAGGTCCTCCATAGCTTTTAAAGCAATGGGGCCAAAGCTGAAATTTACCAGAAAATCAAAAATGACCATTTATAAAACAATAAGCAGAGAAAGAGTGAAATTAGCCAGTGTGGAACAGAGTGTCTCATTGTGTAAACCCTTGGCTTCATCAGCATAAAGAGCAAAACCAACCTTCTCTGGAACCTAGTATATCCACAATCATTGGATATGAACCACTTATTCAGAAAATAGAGCCAAAATAAAATAAGTGAGCTAGTGAAGACTATTTTGGTTAAAAGTTCCAAAAAGTCAATCCAAACTAGTTTAGGCAAAAAAAAAAAAAAAAAAAAGGCATACTGAGGTGCTTGTGTCTCATGAAACCTAAGCCAGGACTATTTGGACCTTAATAACCACCAAACACAAGAACACACGCACCATCAGGATTCCACTCATTCCCATGTGCCTGATTCATTCTTCTCTCTCAATATGGACCAGCGAGGAAGAAAACATATTCAACTTTGTCCACAGAGTTGTAGAACTGAATGCTCCAGCCCTCAGAGACTGACTTCTTACTTTCTCTGATTCTAATTAAACTATATGGAGAAGGAATTTTTTGGCCCAGTGTCAGTCTTACTTTCAAACTTGGGTCAGTCAACTGCAGCCAAGATGACAGGCTACTTTAGCAGAGCATGAGTTCATGAAAAAAAAAGAGGTCCTTCTGGCAGGAACCATAGAGAGAGTTTTTTTCCCAGAAAAAGCAGAAACTGAACATATCATATAAACAGTAAGTATCCACAACATAAAGTAAATTGACTACATCATACATATTACACTAATTGGACTAATCATTCAATATTTTTTTAGGACCAGAATAAATAATCAATTCCTAGACAAAATATAAGCCCAATCTCCTACCTGAATTTAGTTCTGATTTTTGCCTATACACAGCTTAACAAATCAAGCTTTTTCTAGCTCATTCACTTACAAACATTGGCTGGCATCCATTGTCACCAGTCTGAGACCATGGGTCCCATGAAGCTCATTACATCTGTGGTCTGTGATCCTCTATGGGTAACAATTAGTTCCCAGATGCAATACAAACCGTCATTTCCACTCAGGCCATGGTTACCATGGGGATTATCTTATGATTCTTTGTAGGAACTAACTATAATGCCTTTGCTAATGGCCCATGGCCTTGACTCTTGGGAGACTAGAAGCATTAGGCAATCAAAGCACTTATATTTGAAATTCCTCTCCTTCCCTAGGAGCTTAAGTATCAGTGAAGAAGGGCAAGGGACAGAGGGTAAGAGGGTGCACTCGTTCCATTAGAAAAGAGCTTTCTATAGGCCTGGTACTCTAACCATGGAGCTCAAAAGTTTTATACATCTGTGGTGTCACAGTTGGCGGGTAGGGAGAATACCAAGAGATGTTGGTTAAAAATAAAATTTTAGTTAGATAAGAGGATTATACTCAAGAGATCTCTTGTAAAGCTTGGTGACTATAGTTAATAACAAAGTGTCATATTCCTGAAAATCAAGGTTTTAAGTGTCCTCATCACAAAAATAACTATGTGACAAAATGCATGTTAATAAGCTATATCTCAAAACATCCATATGTACATGATAAATATATACAATTTTATTTGTCAATTAAAAGCAACTTTAAAAAAGCCAAAGAAAGGGCTGGAGCAGTGGCTCGGCGGTTGCAGTGCTTGCCTGGCATGCGCGAGTACACGGGTTCAAACACCAGCACCCACGTACACAACTGAGTGTCAGAGAAACCAAGGCCATGTGAAAAACTCAATAAAAATTGATTCTCTCTCTCTCTCTCACTGTCCTTCTCTCTTTGAAGAAAAAAAAAGCCAAAGAAAGTCTGCAAAGCTAGGAATCAATAAACCTGTGTTCTGCTCAATGGAGTTACCAACTCTCTGAATGGATGTACTTCCCCAAACCTCTCAGAGGTCTGCGTCCTCTTCCGTAAATTAAAGAACCTGATCCCCATTTTTTTTCAAAACCCCCTCAGTATTTTGATAATTTTTTCTGCTCTCAACTTACCAATTAATTTTACCCTCCATGGACCATGGTCAGTAAGAGTTGTCAAATGAAAGACAGAAAAATATAGACTGGAAATAAAACATGGTACAGGTCACAGGGCCAAAGACAAGAGGGACCCAGGAGCCTCAACTATTGATGGAGTAAGGAGTCTGAAGCCAGAAAAGCAGACAGGCCTCAGAACCCTGGAGTCCAAAAGTAGACCCAGATACTCAGTAGAGGACAATCATGGGTATCAAGGAAATCTAGAGCAAGAAGCCATATCTGAGCCATATGGTGGAGTAGAATACATCTGTTCCAAGTCAGAAATCAAACAATCAAACCCAATGAGAAGGTTAGAAAATTGAGAAACAGCAAGAAGGAAATCAAATCTCAACAACTTCTGTAAAATGCTTCAGTCTCTCTCAGGCCATACCTGTCATCAGTCACAATGGAAGCTGTGAAAATGCCTAATGGACACATCAGTTTCCTCTCTTGGTAGGGCTTTGTTTCTGCAATCTAAATGGACAATCTAAGAAAAAGGGCCCTGTAAATTGGTTGAGAATCCATTGGCATGGACAGTCCACAAGGACAGGTATTGGTGCTGAGATGTAGCAGTCCTGGGGCTCAGGTCGTACCACAGTTTCTGTGGGCACTGAGGTCCCTTTCAAAGACACTGGGCTGTACTGTCCCTGTGGAGGTGTGCCTTCTCATCTCTCTGCATTCTGTACTGCAGGCAGAGCTCTACTTTTTGAGTACTTGGGGCTTGGAGATTGAAAGCTTACTCATGGGGCTGGAGCTGTGGCTCAGCGGTTTCGGCGCTTGCCTGGCAAGCACGAGGACCCGGGTTCAAACCCCAGCACCACGTACACCACAACTGAGTGTTGGAGCAACTAAGGCCATGTGAAAAACTAAATAAAGTTGTTTCTCTCTTTCTCTGTCTCTCTCACTGTCCTTCTCTCTTTAAAAAAAAAAAAAAAAAAAAAAAAGAAAGCTTACTCATTACTTCAACAAACATTTACTGAGTACCCACAGGTCAAATACCTTGCTAGGAATTTAATATAAAAACAGATTGATTGCTTTTTAACAATCCAGATATTTTGAGGTTAATTTTCTAATTCCCTCCAAGTTGCATTTAAACAACTCAAGGAGCTTTTCATAGACTTTTAAGGAATGTCTCCCAAGGCATTGGTAGAGGGGAAGAATGGAATACTTTTCTTTTTCTTTCTTCTTATGGTGCTAGGGATTAAACCCAGGGTCACTTTACCAATGAGCTACACTTCCAGCTCTTTTCATTTTTTGTTTTGAGACAGGATTTCATTAAGTTGCTTAGGGCCTCACTAAGTTGCTGAGGCTGGCCTCGAACTTGTGATCCTTCTGCCTCAGTCTCCAAAATCACTAGGTTTACAAGTATGTGCCACTAAACCTGGTTAAGTATGGGATTCTGATGCCAGCTCTTGGCCTTGCTTTGGGTCAAAGGTAAATCACAAAAATATTCAAGCTTTCACTTGCTTCTTCTGTCATGTACACTTAATCATTCCTCCCCTGCCTCATTCATGGGATGGTTAATGGAATCAATGAACTCATACCTGTGAAATCACTTTGAAATATGTTCTTGCTGATGACAAGCCAGCACTCAGCAAGATGGAGTTTTCACTGGAATCAGAGCATCTGATTGAGCCTGGCTTCCTCAGCCATTTCTGTGTACTCAGCTGTCACTGCACCTTCTCCTCTAACCATATGAATATTAAAAGCCAGCATAAGCACATCTGGAATTCACACACCCTGGCTTCAAACAGACAAGGACAATCTGAGATTGGAAATACAGGAAGATGGCAGGTGGTACTGCTCTCTGTGAAAAATTAGCATTATAGAAACAGCCTCACATTTCCCAAAGATGCCTGATGTTTGTGGGTGATTTGTAATGCTTTCGCTGAAAAGCCCTCATCCTCATGAACACATTTTGAAGACAGAAATCAATCTTGCAATATAACAGGGAGAGAAAATCTGTTAGGAAAAATATAGAGGAGAAAAACCACCTAATTCTAGAATCCTTTCTCCTAAATAAATGGGTTCCAGAGAGGCAAAGCATGCAAGAAGAAAGATTGAAGAGAGAGACTTTAGCCAGCCCTACCAGCTCCCCATCTCAATAATTTAGGCTGGATGCCATCAGACCCAGAAAATCTTGGTCATCTCACCTTAGTGACCTGAGCAGGCACTACTGGCATTTTGTACTAGGTCAGTGTTTGCCTACATTAGACAAATAACTAGAACCTTACCAGAACCCTTCAGAAAAATGCACTGTGAAAGTTTGGATCTTGCTACACAAGGTTGGCTGCCACTATCACTTTGCGGGTATTAATGACCTTTAAATGAAGATAACATTACTCAGAGATTTCGTTAACCCCCAGCCCAAGATGACTGCTGCTTCTTAGATGCTCAAAGTCCACAGTCAAAAACCATCATAGAATACATTGCAGTGAGAACCCAACCACTTTTGGCTTGAGGCAAACTGTAGAATCAAGAGGAAATCAGGAAGGGACATCAGATGAAGCCAGCAAAGAGGATGGAAAAGACACATAAGGCAGTGGGGAAAAGGGTTAGAAAGACACATCCACAAAGAGAAGTCCAAATGATGTCCACTAGAGCATGCACCGAAAAGCCCCTTAGTCTCCTCTCGACGGGATGACTATAGCCTATTACAATGTCCCACGACATGGATTTTCAGAAAAGCTCCCAAGGTCTCATCCTGAAAAGAGGGGAGTGTCCATATTCATCAGTTGTGATGCTTCTCTCCCTGTCTTTTCTCCCCACCTCATCTCCCAGCCCATTCCAGAGGAATCATGTGGGAAAATGAGCTGCACTCTTCCCTAGTGCCATTCTAGCCTTTGCTGTGTTGTAGGAGCTCCTTTCCTGGGGGAAGAAAGATACAATATACAGCTGCTCTAGGAGAAAGGGATTGTGTGAGAGCTCACAGTTGATCAGCAATCCAGTAAAATTGCAGACAGCACTTGGCTGAGGGCTGTCAGAGATGTCTGGACACAAGTCAGGAAGAAGCACACGAGAATCTCTCCCCTGATACACCTGAAGGGCTCAACACGCCAAGATGGAGCCTGGCCTTGGGGAGTCACCTGGCCATGTGCTCAAGAAGGAAAGGTGCAAAGACCTGAGGTCCCCTTAGAATCCAGTCATGAAAGGAGGAGGTAGCTGAGCCTGGGTGTGAAAAAGGAGAATGCTGAAGAAAGACCGTGGTGACTTTAGGAAAATCAGCGTCATTGTAGAGACACATGAGAACACCTTGGCAAGCACACATCAAACTCAAAGCTCATGAAGAAGCCACAAACTCGACATAAGTAATTCAAATCTAAGACAATAAATATCCTGCTAAAACTGTACTGTGGCCCCTTGAAAGTCTGCCTTCCAATTATCTACCTTCCAAGAGTCAACTACAAATCAAAGTTACTCAACCTGACTGCTTTCACTATAATGACCATAGGTGTGGATGCATGTCAAGAGCATTTAATACATTGCTACAGGCATTCCAGATAAGCTGTGGTTAATTTAGAAACCAGAGAGTTGTTATACATGTAAATAAATAAATAAGAAGCTGCAAGTTCAGTCATACCAGTATTTTCCATGCTTCTGCTTTAGTAACACAAACAAGGACTCCAAGTGGCTATTAATTTTGTTATCTACAAGCTTCCAAGTCAAGAGGCCTTTTCAGGAAGGAATTATGAAAGGCTACTTGAAAGAATTTGAGATTCATCTCTGACACTCATGAGCTTTACATTTTAAAATTATTCCTCCCACAGTCAGCAAATATTCTTCAGTCCAAATGCCAAGAATAAAGAATCAAGATGACTGAATAAGAAAAATTATACTCCCCTGGAAAGACACTGGACTCAATCGGGATTGTAGTAGAGGGATTTCTAAGTGCAGAGACTCAGTTCAAAAGCCTAACGTAGAAAGCACAGATGAAAATGTAGAGTCAGACCCAGGTTTAAATTTCTGCATAAGGTTTATAGCAAAGGGCAGTAATTCTTGAACCTAGTCCAAAGTCTTTAAATTCTTAAGTCCAAGTATAGCATGCCAAAACCAAGTTGCCCAGAAGAAAGAATATAAGTTCTGACTTCTGATTCCAAATCCCAGCTCCATCTGCAAATAAATTGTTTCACTCTCTGCATCTGTTGCCTTCTTTTACTGCCAGTGTCGATGGCCCTATTTGAAGGGCTAGCAAGATGACTCAAAGAGACAAATATGTATAAATCTCTTAGTACATTAGTTCTTTCCCACATTTCTAACATACCCATTTTGTAAATATAGATGAGGAAGGCAGATAAAGCTGTTGATATTTAATGGGAAGAGTAGTGAACTAAGAATTGTGACCTGGGTCTCACACCAACTAGTTCTCAACCTGGAGCAAGGCACTTCACTTTGCATCACAGGTAAGTTAGACTAGATAATCTCTGAGAAGTCCTCTGGCAATAGGGAAATTATGATTCAAAGATGGGAACAGGTGCTAGAAAAAATGACATATCTGGGGTGACAGAGACATCAGCCTAAAATCCATTCACCCGAATTTCTGAATGGGGTTGAAATTGCTGAGCATCTCAGGACCTGAAGATTCTGGGATCAAACAAAACAACATTGTATTATATCTAAAGGAAATTGGGGGATGTGGGAAGGGAGACAGGAGAAAACAGTCTTCTCCATCAGTCCTTGGGCCACTTTGTCCCTATTTGGCTAATCCAGGCCAGACTCTCGAGTGTAGTTCCTTATTGTTCCCTATATATAGTAGATAGGCAAGGTAGGTGCCTTGGATAACTGTGAAAAGTAAAGTCAGCTTTGGGAGGTATGTTGGTCTCCCACCCACCTTCAAAACACAAACACACACACCCTTCATGTGTAAAGGACATGGGTCCACAGCCCTGTTTCAAGTGCTATGTGTCCCTCTGCCCTGTCAACCAGTCTAAATAAACCCTCTCTAAAGCAAAAACATCTCTTTTAAAATCAATAGGAATGGCTTATGCAACCCATGGAAGGATGGGAAGAATGGCCTACTCAGGTTGAAGTTGGCACAGCCTGTTCTTCCAAGTGCTTGGGCCTCAAAACTAAACATCCTGCCAAGAAAACACATTTAACACCATGCCATAAAAATCTGATAGAGAAGGTACTTTCCCCTACACTGTGTACCTCTCCACACATAAATGTGCACAAACACCTACCCATTAACCAACAGAAATGTCACAGGGACTATTTCAGAATACTATCTGAGAAGCAATAAATTGTTTTGTAAAATATTCCACAAAAGAACAACTCTTTCCAGTCATTCTTAATGATGCTCTGTGCCTCTAAACTATCTCCAGGCCCACATTCTCTCGGAAGCTTGTAGAAAGACAGCACCAAGAACAGCTGTCTCCCTGGTCTTAGCCCATTCTATTCTGTACAGACACACTTTGTTTTCACTGTCACCATCCTTCGTACCCACTCCATTACATTCATGCTTCTTCCTGGTCATTTCTTACTCATCCTCAGATGCCAGTATGCATGACACTCTGCTCAGAAGCCCCAAGGTTGGCTTAAGTGCCTTTTCTATCTGTATCTTCACCTGCCTTAGCATTAGCTAGCTATTGCCATTATGCTGACTTGTCTGTCTAAAATGTGGGGGTTTGAACAAAGACATGTAAAGAAAGAAAACTACAGACCAATTTCCCTGATGAACATTGATGCAAAAATCCTTAATAAAATTTTAGCTAATCGGATAGAAAAGCACATTAAAAAGATAATACATTATGATCAAGTGGGCTTCATTCCAGGAAAACAAGGCTGGTTCAACATACACAAATCAATAAATGTAATTCACCACATAAACAGAATTAAAAACAAAAATCATATAATCATCTCAATTGATGCAAAGAAGCCATTTGATAAAATTCAACACCACTTTATGCTCAAAACTTTGGAAAAGATAGGGATCAAGGGAAGATACTTTAACTATGTCAGATCCATTTACTTCAGAACCATAGCCAACATTATCCTCAATGGAGAAAAACTGAAAGCATTTCCACTGAATTCAGGTACGAGACAAGGCTGTCCGCTTTCCCCACTCTTGTTCAATATAGTCCTTGAAACCCTTGCCACAGCTATCAGGCAAGACAAGGAAATCAAAGTTATTTGTATAGGAAAAGAGGAAGTTAAGTCATCTCTATTCACTGATGGCATGATTCTATACCTAGAAGACCCAATAACATCAGCCAGAACACTCCTAGAGCTCATAAGTGATTTCAGCAAAGTAGCTGGCTACAAGATCAACTCCAGTAAGTCACTAGATTTCCTTTACTCCAGCAACAAATCTGCAGAAGAAGAAATCAGGAAATCTCTCCCATTTACCATCTCCTCCAAAAAAATGAAATACCTGGGCATTAACCTTACAAAGAATATTAAGAACCTCTACAATGAAAACTATCAAACACTAAGAAAAGAAATTACAGAAGACCTGAGTAGATGGAAAAACATTCCATGCTCATGGTTAGGCAGAATCAATATAATAAAGATGGCCATTCTACCCAAAGCCATTTACAGATTCAGTGCAATCCCCATCAAGATACCTATGACATTCTTCAGAGATATAGATAAAGCAATTCTCAAGTTCATATGGAATAACAGGAGACCCAGACTATCCAAAACATTACTCTATAGAAAGGAAGAAATAGGGGGTATCTCAATCCCTGACCTAAAATTATACTAAAGAGCTGTAGTAGCAAAAACAGCATGGTATTGGTATCAAAACAGAACTGAAGACCAGTGGAACCGAATAGAAGATCCTGAGACAAACCCCAATATATTTAACTATTTGATCTTTGATAAAGGGGGCAAAAGCATAGTATGGAAGAAAGATAGCCTGTTCAACAAATGGTGTTGGACAAACTGGACAGCCATTTGTAGACAACTGAAGCTGGATCCTTACCTGTCACAAAAATTAAATCAAAATGGGTCAAAGATCTGGATATTAAGCCAACAACTTTAAACTTACTAGAAAAAGAATTAGGGTCAACTCTACAGGACATACGAGTCGGCAGCTACTTCCTTAACAAAACTCCCATGGCTCAAGCAGTAAAGTCAAGAATAAATGAATGGGATGCAATTAAACTAAAAAGTTTTCGCACAGCTAAAGATCTAGTCAAGAGCATCAAGAGAGAACCTACAGAATGGAAGAAAACTTTTGCCTGCTACACCTCGGACAGAGGGCTAATATCCAGAATATACAAGGAGCTAAAGAAACTAAACACCAAACTCACAAATAATACAATCAATAAATGGGCTACTGATCTTAAAAGAAACTTCTCGCCAGTGGAAGTCCAGAAAGCCCACAAATATATGAGAAAATGCTCTACATCATTAGCTATAAGGGAAATACAAATCAAAACTTCAATGAGATACCACCTCACTCCTATTAGAGTGGCAAAAATGAAGAATACAAACAACGACAGATGCCGGAGGGGCTGTGGGAAAAGAGGAACACTGTTACACTGCTGGTGGGACTGCAAACTGGTTCAACCACTATGGAAAGTAGTGTGGAAAATCCTCAAAAAATTAAGGATGGAACCACCTTTCGACCCAGCTATCCCACTCCTGGGAATTTTCCCAAAAGACTTAGAATCAGTGTATTATAGTGATATGGCTTCCTCAATGTTTATAGCAGCTCAATTTACTATAGCTAGACTATGGAACCAACCCAAATGCCTCTCACTTGACGAGTGGATACAAAAACTTTGGTACATACATACAATGGAATACTACTCAGCCATTAGAGAGAACAATATTATGGCTTTTGAAATCAAATGGATGGAGATGGATAGAATTATGCTTAGTGAAGTTTCCCAATCTCAGAGACTCAAGGGCCAAATGATTTCTCTCATCTGTTGATGCTAGAATTTATGGGGAAGCAGTAGGGCTGATGGCTAACCTAACAAAACTTCAAATTGAATGACTTTCAGAGCAATAGGGGGATGGCTCTCTAGGATGCTTGGAGGTGTAGGGAGGGGAATGGGGAGCGGGGAGGGTATATGAATAACTCATAGGAGTCTGGAGATTGGGAAGATGGGGAAACCATCCCAGAAGCCGATGTCATTCCTGCACGAGCTACCCATTTAACGCATGAGTTCTTCTGGGGGAAACTGCAACAGGTAAAACCCAAGTTGGTCATCCATGTTTTGGCATTACCCCTGGATAACAAAGTTTATATATATTGATTGCTACTGTTTTGATAATGTTTCCCCCTCAACTGTATCTCTATATACTTTTAATAAAAAAAAAATAAAAAATAAAAAAAATAAAATGTGGGGGTTTTGAACCCAAAGACCTTTTCTCTAGCATATTAGCACAGTATTGGCATATTTGTTGAACAAATGAATGAATAAATCTAAACCAGGACAAAGAACTACATGTATCTAGTGAGGAACAAACCAGTAAACCTGGTGAGAAAGAAGTAGAAGTGCTCAGACTTGAAGATTGTGTGCTTTCTCTAGAGTTCACAATGAATGAGCCAGGTTACTACAGACCCAGCAATGGTATTGCTGAATGAACAATGTCCAAGGGCAAAGCAAAGACTAACAAGGCCAGAGCAGCTGCTCCTTATAAGAAAAGAGGGAAGGGAATCATGATTATGGAGCATGTCCAAGTGTCCTTTTTAAACCATAAGACACTTGCAAGGTGTTATAATCAATTTCTTACAGATAAAGAAAGTGATTCTCAGAGAGGCTAATAACATGTCAAGAGAACAGCAAAGGTGGTATTGGAACTTGATCCTATTGATATCACAGTCCATACTTTTTCTCAGCCTGCCTCATTGTTTCTCAAATATTCACAGGTTGGGATGCTCAGTTCCACATTCTTAGAAACAAGATGCTGTCTGGAAAACAGGGCACCCCAAAGTCATGGCATTTGACATGGAGTGGTTGGTGGCTCTGAATCAAAAAGCAGGTGCACAGGCATTCAGACCCACTATATGTGGTCTTCAAAGGGCTCATGTTGTCGAAGATCTCTTTGTCTTTGAAATCAACATCATAGAAAAGAGTAAGGTTCAGCAAAGGGAATCTGAGGGAGAAGTGTAGAGCAGAGGAGAGAGAAAGGCTCCAGATTGACAACAGATAAAACAAAATTATATGAAAATATCACAGAGAACACTCAATTGCTCACTGAACATGTGTCCCAAAAAGCAAGGCCATCTTTAATTATCATTACCAACAGGGATGTGAATCAGCAACACCCTATCCAACTATCAGCACATAGACTCCTATCTTCAAAGAAAAAGTTACCAAGAGTCAAGAGAAAAGCTTAGAGAAGTAAAAATGGATCCAATTTCCAGTCAAATGAAAATGCTGCGGGCCCAAGGCCAAAGACTATTCTTGGCCGGGATGGTGCTCACCACCTAAATTTAGCCAACAGTAAGCTTTTTTAAGGGGCATTATATTCAACCCTTCGGGAGCCAGAGATTCTCCTCCTAATGCAGCGTCTGTGTCCCCCTGAAGAGGAACACACTGTCCTTGGCTTTATCATCATGGAAGAACCAATGCCAACACAAGCACTGCTGTCAGCACCTCACTCTGCTTGTCCAAGCAGCGCTTGCATGAGAGTTTCTAAGGCACTGCCAAAAGGCCTCCCTGTGGCCAATAGTCAACCCATTCCCCACCCCATGCACCCTAACAATAACCTCATCGTTCTTATTACCTGAGATCTATATTTTTATTTTAATTTCTCCATTCCCAGAAGTAGCTTTATTAAACTTTTTTAAATGTTTCCATATTTTTTGGTACAATATAGTTGTACGTAGTGATGAGATTTGTTGTTACATATTTATACATGCATACAACTTAACAATACAATTTGGCCAATACCATTCCCCAGTATTTCCCCTTTCCCTTTCTTCCTCCCTTCCCCTGATTCCTTTCCTCTCTTCTACTGATATCCTTTCAATTTTTGTGAGATCCCCTCTTCATGTTTTTTTTTTCCTCCTTCCTCTCTAGCTTCCACATGTGAGAGAAAACATACAACCCTTGACCTTCTGAGTCTGGCTTATTTCACTGAGCATCATAGATTCAAGTTTCATCCATTTACCTGCAAATTACATAAATTCATTTTTATTTATGATTGAATAAAAATCCATTGTATAAATGTTCTATATTTTCCTTCTCCATCGATGAACACCTGAGCTGGTTCTGTAAATAATGCTGCTATAAACATAGGTATATATGTATTGCTCTAGTACAATGACTTTAATTCTTTAGGATAAATACCAAGGAGTGGTATCGCTAGATCATTGGGTGAGTCTATTCCTAGTCTTTTAAGGAACCTCCGTTCTGATTTCCATAGTTGATGCACTAATTTACAATCCCACCAACAGTGTAAAAGTGTTCCTTTTTCTCCACATCCTTTCCAGCATTTATTATTGTTTGTATTCTTGATGACTGACATTCTGACAGGTGTGAGATAAAATCTCAGTGTAGTTTTTATTTACATTATCCTAATTGCTAATGATATTGAACTTTTTTTTCATATATTTGTTGGCTTTTTGAGTTTCTTCTTTTGAGAAATTTCTGTTTAATTCGTTTGCCCATTAATTGGGTTATTTGTTTTTTTCAGTTTTTGATGTTAATTTTTTTTGAGCTTTTTATGTATTCTCGATATTAATCCTCTGTCAGGATAGTAGCTAGCAAAGATTCTTCTCCCATTCTGTAGGATTTCTCTTCATGTTCCTAATTGTTTTCTTTGCTGTGCAGTGGCTTTTTAAATTTGAAACCATCCCATTTATTAATTCTTTGCATTATTTCCTAAGCTTTAGGGGTTCTATTAACAAAGTTGTTGCCTGTACCTATATGTTGGAGTGTTGGATGTACATTTTCTTCTAGCAATTGCAGAATTTTTTATCTAATTCCTAGGTCTTTGATTCATTTTGAGTTGCCTTTTATGTGGGTTGAGAGATAAGGACCTAGTTTCATTCTTGTATATATCAAAAGTTGGCTTTTAAGATGAGAAAAATTTAGGGAGAATTTGCATGCCCATTAACATAACCAGAGTCTATGTAGATTTAACATTTCTTGCTTCCTTTGACCTTTCTGACAATGTAAAGACTGAGAGGCAACATGGGAAGTAAGAGGCTCTCGAGTCAGGACTAAAATGAAAGTCTTATTCTCATCTAGATACACGTCAGTTGCCCCACATGAAAAATGGGCATTACAAGATCTACCTTTGCTCAATGAAAGCACCAATAAATGAAAACTAATACTGTTGTGTGATTATTAATTTTAGGAAATTTTAGAAACAGAAAACCAAGAAGATAAGTGTGCAAATCTGGAACCAGAGAAACAAGGGGCTGAAGATAGCTTTGGAGATTTGGACTCGAAAGGTGGTACCAACACATAAGTGAAACTGATATCAAGCCTATGAGAGTCAGAGTCAGACACTCACAAATGATAAGAGAGGAAGTAGGGAGAGGAGGAGGAGTTGCAGGGCCATGCAAGTGACCTCAGGCAGCAACACAGGTATAGCCAGTCATGTTTCAGTTCATCTCGTCATTACTTCTCGGTTCCTCCATACCACCATCCCAAAACTTGTAATTCTGACAACACACTTTCAAACATTAATGTTCTCTGTTGTGTGAAGAAAAGAAAAAGAGTAGGACTAGTAAGTCCCATGTTAAAAACATCAATCATTATTTATATGTGCCATACCTTTAATACAAACTGATGCAGAGCAGAGCTCACAAAGTGATAGCTGCCTTTCTCAGGGCCTGGGGTCCTTGGCTAAAAGGACTTTCTGCCAGTGAGTGCCTCACTTCCCCTCACTGCCCCCTCAAAAGAAGAAAACCCCAAAATATTCTTGCTTGTCAAATTCCATTTTCAACCAAGGTTTTCCAAGCCAATGATAGCCATTTTACCAGCCTTCCCCAAACTAACCTTTTTCTCCTAAGGGAACCTTGAACTTCCTCATTCCTATTCCTGCCTTCCTGCCATCTTCAATTCATATTTATCAGTCTCAACACTCATCCTGTTTGTCTAAGCATCCACTAGTTCTCACTTGGGTTTTCCTGACTCTGCATCTTTAGCCTCCTCCTATATTTATTGTTAGCTCTTGTGAGTCTCATCTCACTCATCCTGACTACCTAGTTCCTACCCCCAGATATAGCCCACTCAATCTGGTTGCTTCTGGAGCTCTCGTTGGCTTTACTTTTCTTCAGTTTCTATTAATCTCTCCCTGTGTTTTCCCAAGACACCGGAGCTCACTCTATACCCTGGTGTTAGCTTTGTTCCCTACTGACTCATCTTCCTGAGTTTTACTCATTATTTGTGTCTTTCATCCAGTTTCCCTACCTGGTTCTGGCTCAGGGACTTCTTACAAAGCATTCAGTATCAACCCTACCTCCCCTACCAAAACCAAATCTAGTCATCTCACTTAGTTCTAGTTAAAGTTCCTGGTATCGCTCCAAACCTACCACTATCTTGTTATCCTATGCCTTTATTCTGGTCTTCTTGTCCTGATCATCCTATATCCAGTCTCTTTATCCCAGTTGATTGTTCTGATATCCACATTCTGAAGCCCAAAATTTACTTCTGTATCTCAGTTTTCCCTGGTGTTGTCTGACTTCACACACGTTGGCTAGTATTAAGTATAGAAACAACCCAAAGCAAAGAGATCCTTAGTAGACCATAATGCCTTTAAAATAAACAAAAATAAATTTTAAAAAAGTATGAAATTAGAACATGATAAGGAAGCTAATTTCTAAGAGTGCAAGATCCATGAGGTCCAGAGCTTTATTTATCACTATATCCCCATCACTTAAATCACTGCTTGGCACATAAGTTTTAACAAATGTTTGGGGATGAATGAATGAAAACTGAGTTCAACAGAATTTAGCTAAAAGCAATGATTGTAAACCAAGCACTTTTGTATTTATACCCCAAGTAGTTAAAACTCCTCTGTATACTTGTTACATTCATATGGTGTCACAGATTATTTCTAAGACATTTCTGGGCTCTCAACACCTTGAGATAATGCATTCATTTTCTGAACTTTCTAGTCAATTCCTGACAAACTTCAATCTTTAAGAATTTTTTTTCTTCAAATTCTACCTAAGTCACTTGACCTATTGAGAATTTGTTCAGCATGATGGCTTACTTGATCTAGTCTAAGTCTGATCTTAATTCCCTCACTCAGCATACCAAGACTTTGTCTGCCTTTTGAACTTACAGGCAAGATAAAGGGGGGATTCAGAGGGAGTCTGTATTCCTTTGAAGATGATACTATAACTAAGATGAAGGTTTGGGTATTTACCAGATCTGAGTTTTCACGTAAAGCATTTAAAGCATTTGTGTGGCTCTAATTGTTAGCTCCATGGTCACAGATGTTATTTCTATTACAAACATTTTTCCCTATAGTCATAACACCTGTGTCAAGTTCTACATATTTCTCCTCATGTGGAAAGGAATCTGCTTGGTATTTCTCTAAACTTGTGCTGATTTTGGTCAATTTTCATTCAAGTATAGAGCTCAGATAAAGAGATGTAGCAAGACTGAAAAGAGAGGGGGAGGGGAAGATGATACACTCTTTGTATAAACACTATTAGAAAGTAAGGTAATATATTGGATCAGTTTCACTTCTCTTTAATTTCTACCACTATGTTAGTAACTCCCATTTTCTCCCCAAAAGATTAACAAAAATATATTTATTTTAGCATGGTCTGGTGGGAGACCAAAGTGCATTTCTTTAATTGGTCATATTATCATAATTTAAATTAACATTCTTTCTTGGGTTTTAATATGATCATTTTTATCCCTGATGATCTTTGCAGTAAATTTTAAAAGGCTAAAATTTAGGATTTAGAAATCCCTGAGGAAAAGAGGTGCTAAAGTTTGATTAATTTTGTGTCATGCCCTTGGGTATATGACATTCTTCAATTTTATTTTAGCCAAGAAAGGTATCAAGATTACAGATGTTACTACCACTCACTAGGTAAGTTTGGTCCTAGAATACCTCAGGACTTTTGAGAAACTTCTTTATAAAAGTGCCTAAATAATAATTATAATAAGCAATCTCTACCAACAGAAATTTCTATCACTATGGAATATACAAACATCTAACATATCACAATTTAAGTAATTCCAAGCACAAACATGGTGGGCAGAGGGGTACCTGAGAACATCTCACCCACCTACCACCGCAGTCTGTTTGTGTCCATATTGTACAGCTACAACCAGACTTAATTTTGGGTTTAAGTCTGACTTAACATTCTGCCTGTGAACTGAAGGGTACCAAAATAGTGGCTCTCCAACATGACTTGAAAGGCATAGATCAAAAGAATTATAGGCCAGGAGGCCACCTAATACAAGAATTCCAGACATTCAAATCCATTCTTCAGTTCCCGCAAACTAAGGAGTTTTATACACAAAACTCCTCCAAAGATATCTAATTCCTTAGGACCAATAATTAATTTAGCAACAAGTTAAGCTAACACAACTCAGAATGGCTTCCCTAAGGCCACAGTGAAAAGGTATAGTACAGATAAAAAGGTATGGAGCTCAGAATCCCCAGGACGACCAAGTTAGGAACAGTCGAGCCTTCTCTGAAGCCCAACAGCATTATCCACCAGGATTAAGGAAATAAGCCCTAGCTTAGGCCCAGCCCCCAGACAGGAAGCAGAAAGGAAGCAGGAATCCCAGCAGTGCAGGAGGTTTATATCATGGGGGAAAGTGCAGAAGACGGAACATAAATACATTGTTAGGCAAATTGCTCTTGAGTGGCAGGAAACAAGATGGTGTCTAAGTCAGGAGAACAAGGAGAGGAAGAGAAGGAAGCAGGCCAGATGGCAGAGACCTGCGCGCCAGCCTCTGTGCCACTCCAGAGCAGATATCTGAGTTGAAACAGATTTCTTGCTGAATCAAATTCTTAAGTAGTTTTATTGAGATAATTAAGGAACCTTCCCCGTGAAACTCTTTACTCAGTTTGTGTTTTCTTTACCCTTGTTCCATTTTGCTTTTCATATATATTTTTTTACATGCCTTGGGTCCATCAGTATCCTGAGTATCCCATGCCAGCTTTCTATTCAATAAATTACCATTCCTTACATCTGATACCTTAGATAAGATGGGTTTTTCTGTTCTACCACCCCACTTTACTTCATGTACTTCAGAAGGCTGGTAAGTCAGCTTTGTAGACCTTTGGCTTCCTGAATAGGAGCTACCAATGATGCAAGCCAAATACACTGGCTCTAGATGTGGTCAACTGCTCCTTTCGGGTCTTTGTGGAAGCAAGCCTCAAGAGTTCGAATAAATGGAAAGGAAGGAATTTCTTACAGAGAAAAATTCCTCAAAATATGGGTATCAAGCAATGCAGTAGTTTCAACTATGCTTCAACGATTTGTGCAAGAAAAAAATCTTCATAACATCAATTATAACAGAGATAAAGGCAAGGATGCTCTGAAGTAGCTCTCATAGTTTGTCTCTCAGCCTCATCACCTTTTCTCCCTGTTTCTTCCCTGGCAGATGCTTCTGAGGCATATCTATAGAATCCCAGAGCTATTTAAAACATGATATTAAAAAGTACTGGCTAGTAGTTAAATGTATAGGCTTCAGAATCAAGAAATCCCAGTTCCCAGTCCCAATTCACCCATTTATCACCTGCATGAATTTATGCAAATTGACTTAAACTTCTATTCAACTATAAAATGCAGATAATAATAGCAACCTCAAGGGGTGTTTTGGAGGTTATATAAGATAAGGCTTGTAAAATGCTTAGCATTGCCTGGCCTATACTAAGAATTCAATAAGTGCCAGACATTATTTTAAAATGACACATTTTCAAACAATCATATTAGAAGGTTTTTTAAATAATGGAGGCAAGAATTTGTAACTATTGCCCTTAAAAATCTTCTAGAATATTGCTTCCCAAATCATATTCAGCAGTATGATATATTCATGAAATATTTCATGAATATGAATCTTTGGTGGTCACATCTATTAGAAAAATGTTGGATTTAATAAACCCTCCTAGAAATTCACAATGCAAAAGATCCACATGTATGGGGGCAGAAATCCATCACCCACATGATGAAATTTCCTCTTAGAAAGATCACTCTTGCTGGAGAGTGCAGAATGGAATAGAGCAGGCAGGACTGATGGCAGGGACACTAGTTAGGAGATCCTGCAGTTACCCACAAGACATCCAAGTGGAGTAAAGAAAAGTAATCAGATTCAAGAGAGGGTAGGAGAGAGAATGAGGGATATGACAGAATCAATGATTAAACCCAGGCTTCTGGAATGGAAAACAGGATCCGGGGTGGCATCATCAACGGAAATGGAATGCAAGGGCAGGAGCAATTTCATTTTGCACTAGTCAGCTTGAGATATGTATTGTCCAGATATTTTCCATTGCAAACAACAGAAACCCCACACTCAAACAAACCAGAGTAAGAAGGGGTGTATCAGCTCATATAAGTGGAAAAGAGAGGGGTGTCTTGGTCTCAGAAATTAATGGCACTGGGGACACGAATTGCTCCCTCAGGGACTCTGTTCTCTGCCTATTCTCTATGTCTATCAGTTGCCTCTATTCTCTCTTATTAGAAATCGGTTACAGTTGCTTTGATTTAAAGTCTACCAGAGAAGAAAGATCTTGTCAGCAGAGCACCACGGGTAAGGCCAAAAATGAGTCACATTCCCCAACCCCAAATGGCCAGGAGGGCTGCAACTGGAAAGGAGAAATTTTCCCAGAGAATAAAGTCTATGGCCACTAGAAAGAGAAATGAATGTAGGAAGGTAGTGGAGCACTCACACGAAGTACCCACTTACCCCATGACACCCTATATAAACAACTGAGGGCATTAGTTAATATTTACATATAACGTTTGAAGGATGTTCATTCAAAATACTGTTTTTGGATGCTTTTCTGTATGGTTCTATATATTTTTTTATTATGACAGGTTTCTTTTGTCTTCTGTAGTACTAGGGATTAAACCCAGGGCCTTGTGCATGACAGGTGATCACTCTACCACTGCCCCACATCCTCCAGTCCTCTTATGACAATTTTGATAATGAATAATAGGAAAACTCTTGCCAGATACAAAACTCTCTCTCCCTACCTCTCTCTCTCTCTCTTTCTGTGGTGTGTGTGTGTGTGTGAGAGAGAGAGAGAGAGATGCCCATTTTACAGGTGAGAATAATCTGGAACAGAGCCAGGTTAAGAGACTTATGGTAGCAGTATATATGTCCAGTTTTTTGGATATTAAATTTGGCTTGTGATATGGTTACAAATGTAATGCAGGGTACAATTTTGAGGTCCAGATCTAGTCTTGCTAATAACTAACCATTTGAAGGGTGGAAAGGGAGAAAACAGGTGAGACATTAACTACTAGTCATATTCAGTTAAAACTTAGTCTATCTAAATAATTTAAATGGTTCTTGAAAGAAGGCTCCGTCTCTGAGACAAAGTGTTCACTAGCTCTGCCTCCCCTCCTAGAAAGCACCTCATTGCATGAAGTGAAGCATGGGCTTCATAGAAACTTCTGATTAAGGGAGGACAGTGTCCTCTGGCTCTACTGGACCCTGGAGCAGATGTCATTTTCTTTCTGCTTGGCAAGAGCCTTGTTAGTTAGGGACCCCCTCAGTTATCTCTGGTAAGAGAGAATCCACTGAGATAAGATGTGCCTTGGTCTGAGAAATATCCCCTGAAACCCTTGCTCAAAGTCACTCCACCCCTTACTTGAGGCACCTTTATGGATACATGTCCAAATTCTCAGCAAAGTCTGGAATTTGTCTATACCATCAGGGACTTGAGGAGGTCTTAGAAAAACTAAAACTTCCAATCTCTCAGCCTGACCATACTGCAAACAGTGGTCTCCTTAGTTTGGCAGCATACTCAGCGGTGTAAACCAGTATAATTGATGAGTTCCGAATGGGAAGCATAAATGAGAAAGACCCCTCCTTCTATGCTATCTTACTTCTCTGATCCCTTCACCCTCTTTCTGGCCTGATTCTGTAAAAAGAGAAATAAAGCCATACAGCCCCACAGATCTGTCCTCCTCTACCTCTTCCCACCACCCTGTCCCATGCCCTGGATCGGAAGACCTGATGTCTGTGTAAGATCAGTGCTTCTCAAATACAAATGAGCATCAGAATCACCCAGAGAGCTTGTCTGAAGAAACAGATTGCTGTCCCTCTAGGAAGACTGGGGAGGAACTGGGAAATCGGAATTTCCAATAATTGATTCTGGATTTGGATTTTGATCTCAACCAATACTAAGCTCTCTGAGGACCACACTCGGAGGATCAATACTGTAAAGTCATTCTTCCCCTCTATCCTGGTAGTCAAAGCCTGTTGCAAACACAGGGACTTTTTTCCATACATTGAAAGCACTTTATGATAAGAATTCTCTCTTGAACAGTGTTCTTCCCCTATATATTAGGAGAACTCTACCATATGAATCCTATAAGCTTAACAATTGGTTTGTTAGAAGGGAGCTAGATTAATGAAGTAAATTCTTTATCACTCCAGCACAGCTCGTGTTGTCTTACTGTGTTATTCTATTCTGCATGGTTGGAACTGAATATTCTCCCTGCACATCTTCTATAACATTCCTAGCAAATCTGCAGGCAGATGAATATCATTAGCTGAGAGAGGAGAAAATTGTAACCTCAGAGGAAGAAAATCACATGAAAGTGTTTGTTTTTTTTTAAGTGTTGTTTCAATATACCCCACTAGCTATGTTTTTCAGCCACTGAAATGACAGTAATTTTTTCTTTCCATACATAATTTTTTCTCTTGACTTATAGCTGCATACTCTTGGTTCCTCTTCTCTTGAAACAGATCTTAACACAATCAAAGTTTCCTTTTTTGTTGTTTCTTTGGGAACAATTTTTAGTTCCCTTCATTTCTGAGTTACTGGTTTTATTTTTGTTTGTTTTTGTGTTTGGCTGGGGTGTTTTGTTTTGTTTTTGGTTTGTTTGGTTTGGTTTGGGTCTTTGTGTTTGCTTGTTTTGCCTGTTTGTAAAATTTTAGGGGAAAAAAATTTATAAGGTACCTGTACAAATACCTTTAAAGTTCCTTCTGAAGAAATCATCCTTTCTCAATTGTCCTGAAAGGGGGAAAGGAAAAGTGGGTCCAGGTTTAGCTTCATGAGAAGTAGGGCCCTACCCAAATCAGGTGGTAGGGAAGATAACTAAAGCAGAGGCCTCGCCCTGAAGTGGAAGGATGCAAGAACAGGAAAAGGGTTTGAGGACTAATTAGGCAACAATCCCTCACATGGCTGAAGCACACCAAGGAGGCTGGCAGAGAGGGAGCAGAGTGTGAAGACTTCCTCCCTAAGTCCTGTCCTCCTGACCTGCTCCTAATCCAAACACCATGGGACAGTTTTCCTGCTTGTTACCATTTTTCTCCAGATGTGGCCTTATAAATCCCAATAATCCTGGAAGGTATGCCTCATTTGGAAGAAGGACATTTTTGTAAGGGAAACCCAGGGTTAGAGTACCTCAGAATCCAGAACACAGCCTGAGCCTGCATGGGAACAGTGCATGGCTGGGCTAAAACACCAAAATAAGTAGAGACAGGTGAGATAGCCTAGCCATTAGTGAAATTCAGAGGCTTCTGAACCTTCAGCATCTGAGTGATAGGACCAGAGTTCCAGAACAGTATCTTGGGGTTCCATACATCCCTGAAGCTCTAGACCCTGGAGCTGTGCAGTGCACAGCCTGGGCAACTGCATGCAACACCCTATCTCCTTTAGAGACCAAAATAAATAACCACAAGTAGGAAATTAGAGTGCTCTCCAGCCTCAATCCTTCTCATTTTATATTGAATGAAACTCCCTGGGAAAATGCTGAATCTCAATTGCTAACTTGGACAAAAACAGACATGGCTTTCTTTAAGGCCCTTAATATATAAGGTTAACTGACAGAGCTAAGCTGCACACAGTCTTCAGCTGAACAAAGAGAAAACATCTAGCTTTCAACTGCTGCCCTTGCTTACCTAAATCTTTTTTTTTAAAAAAGAACCCAAGGAAGGACTAAACGCTAGTACACACACACACACCAATATTTTCTACTAAATCCTAGCAAAGGTCCTAGTAGGAAAGGATCCCCATCAGATGGAATTGACTCATCCACATGTGTGCTTGGAGAAAGCCTCCTTCAGAGAGATTCTCCCACGGGGCCACTGAGCTCCTGCCTAGGACTAGGTGTCCTGCATGCTCTAATGATAACTATTCATCTATTCACGATGCACAGAAAAGCACCTGTGCTCTTTCTGTTCAAAACCATGCCATGGCACCTTCATTAGCACCTACAGAAAGGCAACTTTCTGACAGGGGAGTTTCCCAGCTGTGCCCTAATTAGCAGGAATGAGCCAGGGGACCTCAGGTAAGTGCCTTGTCTTTGGGCTTCAAACTGATGCAGTGGGGATTAGCTTAGGCTTTCAGTGCTGCATAAGAATCCTCTTGACTCTAGCATGGCACCTATGAAAGATTCTCAAGTGTTCTTTCAGCACCTTCCCCCAGGACAGTCTATAAAAAACCTGCCCTTGCTCTTATTTAATGGAGGCAAAGGCAGGATGCACCAGAAGGAGATCAGATGCTGCTTCTCAGGTGGTCTCCTTTAGAGTATCTTCATAAAGCCCACACTCAGCAGCCTTTGCTAAACATCAAGCACCCAACTACAAGTAAAGAGTTAAACACATCTACTGTCCCTTGACTGTCAGGATCTTTGGAGCTGAAGCAATTTTCTCTTCCCTTTCTTCTACACTCAGACCTCTCTCTGAGCTTCTCCCAAAGGACAGGCAAGCAAGAGGCAGAGGCTTTTCTTACCTCACCCCAGCCCGCCCGGTTTTGTGGTGGCCTCCCTCCCGCTGTGTTCAAACCAGAGTTAACAAGGCTCCAGCTCTTCCCGGCAGCTTGCCACGTGGAAAATGGACAAAAGCTCAGAAGAAAGAAAACGTGTTTTCAGGTTCTGAAGAGGCACAACGAACAACAGGAAGCCCTTGTAGGTATCTCAGGCCCTGCCTTTTAAATTTTCTCTTCATTCTGGGATGAGCCGGAGCTTCTCCAGGGAGATATCTGCTCTTTTCATCCTCATTCCCAGGCTCTTTTTTTCCTGGAAGCTAAGGATGCTCATGGAATTTCCAACCTATTCTGAATTTTTCCTGACATTATTACCCCAAATTCTTGACCAAACTCTCTCATAAAAGATAGCAACAAGACAGCAATAATGGGGCTGGAGGGGTGGCTCAGCGGTTACAGTGTTGCCTGACATGCACAAGGATTTGGGTTCGAACCCCAGCACCACATACACAGCAAAGTGTTGGAGCAATGAAAGCCACATAAAAAACTAAATAAAATTGCTTTTCTCTCTCCCTCTCTCTCTTAAAAAAAAAGACAGCAATAATGATACATTGAGTTACTAGATTTGGGATTTGTCTTAGTCCATTTGTGCAGCTATGACAAAATGCCTGAAACTGGATAATTTTTTTAAAAAGAGAAATTCTTTCTTACCATTACGGAGGCTGGGAGTTCAAGATCAAGGCACCTGTAGGTTTGGTTTTCTGATAGTGATGGCTCTCTGCTTCTAAGATAGCACCTTGGAAACTTGAAGAAAAAGAAAGACACATATCACTCAGGAAATGACCATTTCTAAAGCTCTATACCAAGAACTGGGGGCAAAGACCAAATTTACATATAATTGTATATCATTTTTATTTTAGTTTTACATAATCCCTCAGGAACCACATCCAGGCACTGAAACCCAGTTGCCTGCCATCAGAATTCCCTGAAGGAATTACCTGCCTGGATTTCTATGAATGCTTCCTGGCTCCTGGTCACTGTGTCTGCATGTTTGTCAAGGCAGCCTGTCTGATTTCCAGGAAATTCTCCCTGCTAAAATGAGCCCCAGAACCCACGGCCAGCTGTGCCCTTATCCATGAGCTCCCCTTGCTCCAATCCCAGACTCCTACTCCAAGGAACTGGTCTCCCAGAACTCCACCACCCAGGATCTGTGCCTAGAATAGTTAACTATGTCCTGTGCTGCCAGATTCCAGCGTGACCCAGACATGCCCATGACTTTGCTAGTCAAGGACGTGGCAGACTATAGTTTTTGACATTGAATAGGTTAGAGAAAGAATTGGGTTGGTATGAATCACAGCAAGAAAAAATATCTATAGAGTATTAGATTTGGCGAATATTACCATCCAGTGGTATTAGAATACCTATCTGGCCATGCTTGCTAGGGCTGTATCAGCGTTTCCATTATAAATCTTATTTTCAAGGGTTTATGACTTACTGTAAAAATTCAATTGAGGCTGAAAAGCAACATACTGAGTTTGCAGTGCAGAAAGCAGTTTGATTCAGAGAAAAGATAAAAAGTCAAAAAGAAACAAACAAAATAGAGAAAAAGGAAACAAGCTGTTTGAAAAGAGGACAGCTAGAGAATTGCCCTGCTGTGTGCCCTTATGAGAATTAAACATGATTTTGTTCTCAAATTTGAGTTTTCAGGGGTTATTAACTCCTATGGGGAAAGAGGCCCACAGGGATTCTAAAGCCAAATGCATTTAGCTCCGTGATGTGTTTTCCAACTGAGAAAGCCCCGGTAGCAGCATGGTATAACCTTGTTTTGTGGGGTTTCTATAGGAGCTATTATGCCCTCCTCCTTACAGACTCTGTTCACGAAAACTCCTGCATGCCTGTAATCGCAGCAACTTGGGAGGCTGAGGCAGGAGGACCACGGGTTCAAGGCTTCAGAAATTTAGTGAGGCTTCCACCTTGAAATAAAAAAAAAATGGCTGGGGATGCAGTTGAGGGGTAAAGCACCCCTGGGTTCAATCCCAGAAACCAAAAAAAAAAGAAAGCTTTTGAAGGGAAAACATTGTCTTTACTCATTTGGCAAAAGGCAGATGTGGTGGTTAATTTTATATGCCAATTTGGGCTGAGGAATGCCCAAAGAGCTGGTAAAATGTTATTTATATGTGAGTCTGTAAGGGTGTTTCAGAAGAGACTAGCATTTGAATCAGTTGACTGAGTGAAGAAGATGATCACCAACACGGCAGCATTGAGTCTGTTGAGGGCCCAGACAGAACAAAATGGTGAAGGAGGGAGGGGTAGACTCACATTTTCTCCAGCTGGAACAACCATGTTCTTCTGCCCCTGCTTTACTGCTCTTCCTACCCTGTACCGTTCTCAGGACTTTGGTCTCGATTGAGTTATACCATCAGCTGCCCTGTCCTCAAGCTTTCCAGCCACACTGAATCACTCCACTTGGTCCTCCAATTTGCAGAGGGCATACTGTGGACTTCTCAGGCTCCATCATGGTGTAAGCAGAGATATATATATACATACATGCACATGTATATGTATGAGGAGATTTATTATGAAAATATACATATATATACTTCATAATAATTTCCCAGTTTCCCAGGAGATCCCTGACTAACACAAATAGGATACAAAGATGCTCAGTAAGTTTGTACTCCCTGATGAAGAAAAGGTAAATTATGATGCAATAGTCATTTCCTAAAAATAAAGCAACTATGTCACTCTCTGTTACCCTGGACAGAATACTTCAAGACAGGCACCCAAAGTTTCCATACATCTCTGACTATTTATCCAGTTAAAATTTCATCATAAAGGAACCCAAGAGATATTTCCACTTTTGCCAACATTGCCCCCTAACCTGTACATCCCAAGGAGAGGATGGTTCTTTCAGCCCAGAAATAGCATCTCCCAAATGTCGAACACATGTGCTTAGAACACACAATTCATCCACGTCCACTGTGCACTGTTTGAGAATATGCCTTTACCCCTACCTCTCAATTTTCAATAAATAAATCATAGGGAGGTTCAAGAGAATAAGTAGAAGATAAAGATCCTTCTTTGAGTTCAGACTTGCTTCTTGAGAGAGAGCCCGCGATGGCAAGAAGAAAATAAAGAGCTGTCTAGAAGCTGGGACTGCTTGGTAAACTACAAATCATAGTGCTGCTGAGAACACTCATTTGGCTGTGATCCCTTTATGGGAGTGTTGATGGAAACTATGTGAGGGACAATAATGCCTGTACAATCCTTGTTGCCAACACAGAAGTGAGATTCTGCATTTGGGAGGGTGATATATCTGAAACTCATGGTTGGACCATAGGTAGAAGGATTGAGTAAAAGGGATATGGATGGAATTTATTTATATTAAGGATTAGTGCTATGTATGTCAGTTGCTTTTTAGACATTATTTTTCATAGATTATAAAAGCACCATGATATAGGTATATGCATGTCCATGCCCATTGAAACAATGATGAATTAAGACTAATCAACTCACCCAAGGTTAAACCACAAAGAGTCAGAGGCAAGATTGAATCCACACCTCTTGGATGTCCAAGTCCTTGATTTTTCCACATCAGCTCTCAGAAATACTTGGATATACTGAGTAAACTACAGAATGGAAATGATTGGATATGGTCTGGAAGTTTCAAGCTTGATGTCTGGGGCAGGACTGGGGATTAGCCTAGTGATCATATCCACAAAGGAAGGCTGACTTGGTGCTAATTCCTCAACTCTAGAACCACGAAGTTCAGAAAACAAGCTTCAGAGATGGTTTGAAAAAAATCGTGTAACCATCTTTATTTATGAATAGTCATATTGTGAACACTGAAAGCAAAAAGCTTCCCTCTCATAAGAGCAGTGTTGGTAACCAGGTATCGTCTCAGCTCCCGGCCCACTCCTCTGCACTCTGCTGTGTGATTCTAGAGCTCAGACACTGCAAACTATGCTTCTGTTTGCCAAACAGAGCCTTGTAAAGCTCTGCCCACAGGAGGTGCTGCAGGGAGCCTGGGACACTTCCAGAGGGGCCTTCCACCCACTTCCTACTTGCTCTCTGTTCCTGTGCTGTTGTTGCCAGATTCAGATGTTCCCCACACTCCCAGAACCAGCCTTACTATACCCCCTTACCAGCACCAGCCAGCTCTCTGGGGCTCCTTCTAGGTTCTAGATCCTAACAACACCAACCTCTAGCCTCTGTTGCCAAGCTATAGAGGTTTGGGTTGAATATACCTTATCTGAAACAGTTGGAACCAGAAGAGCTTTAGATTTCAGAGTTCCAGTTTTGGAATATTTGCATACATATAATGAGATATCTTGGGGATAGGACCAAAGTTTAAACACAGAATTCACTTGCTGTTTCAATTCTACCTTATACCTAAACCTTGAAGGTAATTTTATGCAGTATTTTTAGTGCACCTGTTTGGACTACAACCTGTTACATAAATTCAAGTATGGAATTTTCCACTGGTGGCATCATGTTGGTACTCAAAAAGTTTTAGATTTTAGAACATTTCAGACTTCAGGGTTTGGGATTAGGGATGCTCCACCCGCAGTAGCAACTTCTTCCTGAAGCTGCTATTCCTATGTTACTTTAGTGCCCTTTTTTGCCTTTAAAATGCCTCTTTAGCTAATTCCTTTTATTGTTATCTTTTAGAATAAATAGTATGGTTTATTCTTCCAAAAGGGTACTGAATGATAAAAAAGTTCCTCTGAAGGAAGCTTCTTTAACCCCGTTCTGAAGTTTAATTCTGTATGCACCCTGAAAATTCATTTTTACACTGAGTCACATTACAAATTAACCTGTTCTGTCTCTAGCACTTATTTGTTATGTGACTTTGAGCACAGAAACTTAACTTGTCTGAGGGTCAATTTGTCATCTCTAATATAAGATGCTAATGTCTTCCCAGTAATGTTATTGCAAGAACTGAATGAAATAATCCAAGCACCAAGCACAGCAGACGGTGCACACAGACGCCCAGGGTAAGCACAGAAGCCAGTGCATACAGATGCTCGTGATAAACCGATTTTTGTTCATTCAGCATTCATGCTTGAGAAATCACTTCCCTGCTACTACAGCAATACTAATCTGTCCCTAATTTTTGAGCAGTTAATCCTTCAACTTGAGGTAGACACACAGTTTGAACATGTCTAAGCAAAGTCATCACCATGGCCACGAGATAAGTCCAGGGATGGACCTTTGTTCCAAGTCAGCCAATCAGAATGACCAACACCATGACTCTTCATAGGATTGTGGAAACTTTTGCTATTTCTTATTCTGATCCCTAAACTATGAAATCATACAAGCCCATGATTTTAGGAACCATCTTTCCCATCTCAAGGGTAAACCTTAATCCCAGTTTGTCTAGGAATTCCCTAGTTTTAAAGATAGACATCCTGTATTCTGGGAAACCCTTTAGTCTCAGGCAAACTGAAACCATTGACCACACTACCATCATGAGAAAGCCTTCAAGAGAAAGTAGCCCCTACGAAAGGAAGCAGGCATTTCTCCTAAGATCCAGAAATGGCCAATGAACACATGAAGAGGCTCAGTATCATTCCTTAAGAGGGAAATGCAAATCTAAACACAGTGAGCTACCACTTCACAGCAGCCAGGAGGGCAATGATCAAAAAGGGGAGGCAGAGAAGAAATGTTGGTGAGAATGGAAGGAAATTTGGGCCCTTGTATATTGCTGGTAGGAATGAGAAATAGTTCAGCCACTGTGGAAAATAGTGTGGTAGTTTCACAAAAAAACTAAACAGAATTTTCATGTGACTCTGCAATTCCATTTCTAGGTATATACGCAAAAGAATTACAAACAGCATTCAAACAAGTACATGCTATACACATGTTCACAGCAGCACTATTGAAGGTGGAAACAACACAGCTCACATGAACACCAACATATGAGCACATCAACAAAGTGTGTTTTATACATATAATGGAAATTTATTCAGCCATAAAAAAGAATGAAGTATAGGTACACATTATAATGTGGATGAACTTCCAACACATCAGGCTAAGTGAAAGATGCCAAATACAAAGATCACCTAATACATGATTCTATTAATATAAAATATCCGGAGTAGATAGATTCATAGAAACAGATTGTTCCTGTGGTCCAGGGCCTGAGGAAGGGTGAGAATGGGAAGAGACTGCTTACTGATCAGGGGGTTTACTGTGGAATGAAGATAATGTTTTAGAACTAGATGGTGGTGTTTGCACAAATTTGTGAATATACTAAGTACCACTGAATTGTTCACTTAAATGGTTATTTTATGTTATATTAATTTTATCTCAATAAATTATAGGAAGGAAGTCAAGCTGGCCTATCAGCCAGGAGACAGAGAGAGAAGAAACTGGATTTTGATAATATGATAGCACTTAAGCATCTGGATCAAGCCTTCCCTGATCTAGCTTGATCTTCCCAGCTAGATGAAAGAAAGGATGAATGAATGAATGCTTTTTTCATTTGAGTAAGTTTGAGTTGGGTTTCTCTCCTTTTGAATCAAGAACTCTGAAAAATATTGCACTCAATTAATGGTAAATAATTATAAAGCCAGGAGTCACTAAATGTTTAGTTTCAATATGTTCTGGCTTTGGTAGAAATAGAATGTAGCTTATCACTGACCTAACTAGAAAAATCATGTAGTAAAAAATTCTCAAGTATCCTTCATTTGTCCTTCATTTGTCTTTATCAAATTGAATAATTCATTTTCTAACTTTCTGAAGCATTGCTCAAAAAGTCGTTTTTGACTGGTATTTGCACCAGAATAGCACTTAATATTTTACCAAATTATTTGACATGTCAAATATATGAGATACAGAACACCCCATTCTTATCAACAAATGAATGGCCAATGTGTCTCACCAAAGACACTTGTCATCTCATCCAGGAGCAAGTGAAAGCAGAATATATAATCTAAAAATGAATCCTCCTGCACTTCAGGTCTTCTCCCTCCTCCTTCATAATCACCTTGATGTTCCTTACGTATTATTAGTGAAAGGGTAATCATGTTTTAATGTTGTAGGCTCGGGTTTAATTGTTAGTATATAATTGAGTGGCTCTAAGTGAAGGGAGCTAATTGACTCTATGAAAATTTGATGTGATTCTGTCAGGTGTCCATCTGGAAATCAGAACACCTCATTGCTGATGAGCTCAATCAGTTTGCTAATTTTTTTTGCAAGAGATTGTATTTTATTAACTTTCATTGCCCTTCAAGGCTAGCTTAATCATACAGAGGCTGGCATGGGGTGTGAGGTAAAAGAAACACACCAAATAGTGGAGACTCAGACATATTACAACCAAAGAAAACCTGACAAATGCTAACAATGGCAACAGTAACAGCACTGGTCGCCAAGACAGGTCAAAAAAGGAGCCTCTGACTCTGATCACCATCTCCATTGGCAACTCTTTTCACATACGGCCTCACATTTTTTATCTGTATAAGGAAGTCAGGGGGATACCCTTCTCCGCTCTTTTTCAGGACCAAAATGTTGTGTTCTACATACTATAATGAATTTGGTTATTAAGTGCTTCCATCCATTATAAGGATACATGATGGAGATCATTATTCCCACTTTACAGCTGCATAAAGTCAGACCAGCAGTTCAAGGCATGAGAGCCCAAAATAAGCACAAGTTTTTTCATAAGTCATATAGTGCTCTCCTCTAGTATTTATTCAGCCAGTCAGACCATATATACCATACGTATTGTATGTAGAACACATTCCTATGGGGACTGTTTCAGAATGCTGTTTCAGAACCTCCATATTGGAGACAAAAATCTGGAAGAACATTTCAGAACATCATAGGTAGCAGATATCAATTTCTGGACATAACAAAATAAATACTATATATCAAAAACCTGTGAGGATAAAAAATTAACAAATCATATCCAGATTCACATCATGTCTTCCAAATTATATCAAGATTCACACAATATCTTCCAAGATACACTTAGAAGACACTTTTCTTGGACCAGAGTTCCAGGATCTCCCACACTAGAGGATCTGATGCAAGTCCAGCTCATTTGTAGTCAGCACCCTGTGGAATTACCAGGAGGACAGAAATGAGGGAGAAATGAATTTTGTATTTATTGATTTGTGACATGGTGGAGCTGGATGCAGAACAATATTAAGGTGACACCAGTCAGGATGCTGATGAGTAAGGAATGCTACAACATTGCTGGAAATTTAATGAGATGGAAATAATGTATTTTTAAGAACTCTTTTCAAGGTGCTTATCTATGTGGCTAGTAGAAGTATTTTTTTAAAAAACCACGTGGAGATGGGAGCTGGCTGGGAGCTGGGGCCCACAGCAGGCCTCTCATTGCTGCTGTGCGTCATGCTGCTGGTGGTGAGGTGCGCTCTGGGTCTCCACCTAGGATACAGGCACAGGATGGTGGACCACTGGGTGCTAACCTGGCTCTGTTTCGATGCCCTGGTGCACTTCACACTGGGTCCAGAGGATGGCAACCTGAAGGGAGGCAGCATTTCCTGTGGCTCTGGGTCCTGTTGGGAAAATCCCAGTTTAATCTTCAATTTTCTAAGAGAGACCCTACTATCTGAAGAAATAGACACACTTCAAATACTGGGTACTGGTGTGCTATCATAATATATTGTGAGAGCTCTCTCAAAGAAACCCATCACAACGAAGCAAAGCCATAAGAAGCTCCAATTACTCCACCAAGCGTAACAAGCTTGAAGTACAAGCTCTCTGACTCAGAAAATGAGGAAAAGGGGAAATAACTCCCCTCCTCAACCCCACAGCTCTCCACCAAAGGACCCGTGGGCTGGAGCCCTAGATGAAAACCAAAGAAAGACATTGTATCAACATTATGATTAGTAATGCAATCAAAGAGTTGAGCAATGAAATAAGGAAAGAGTTCAGAGAACAATTTCAAGAGATGAGAGACAACTTCTACAGGGAAATAACGGAACAGTTCCATGAGATGAAAGATTAGCTATACAAAGAAATAGACATTCTGAAAAGAGATGTAGCAGAGCTATCAGGATTGAAAAACATGATTAACCAATTCAAATCTTCACTAGAAGATACCAACACCAGAGTAGACTCCACTGAAAATAGAATGTCAGCTCTTAAAGAACAAGTATCGGACAATGAGGATAGGCTAAACAATGTAGAATTCAAAGAAGATAAACAAGATAAACAGCTCATATTACTTAATCAGAACTTCCAAGTAATATTTGATGAGATGAGCCGTAATAATCTGAGAATCATTGGCCTGGAGGAAAACTCCGAACAGCAACCAAGAGACTTCAAGAAGCTTCTAAGTGAAATCATAAGTGAGAACTTCCCTCATTTTACTATTGATCCGGAATATCACATCCAAGATGCTTATAGAACACCAAACAGGCCTAATCAATTGAGAAACTCACCAAGACATATCATATACAAAATGAGAAATTAAAGAGAGAATCCTAAAAGCAGCTAGAAAAAAGCCCCAAATCACATTCAGAGGCAAACCAATTTGGATCACTATGGATTTTTCAGAGCAAACAATGAAGGCCAGAAGACCTTGGAACAATATCTTTCAAGTGTTAAGAAATAACAACTTCCACCCAAAGATAATATACTCTGCAAAACTCAGTTTCAAATGTGATGGGGAAATTAAATACTTCAACGATAAACTCAAGCTAGCAAGATACATGAACACAAATCCTGCACTACAGAACATCCTCAAGGATGTTCTCCATTCTGAAGAAAAAGCCAATGATACCCTAAATCCTTAAACAAGGATGAGTCAATAATCATATTATACACAAACCGACTTCCAAGATGTCTCAAAACTCTGTAATTTATACAAAGTCAGAGACTCAGCCTCCCATATCTATTCTAACTTTGAATGTGAATGGTCTCAATGCCCCAATTAAAAGACACAGACTGGCCCACTAGATCAAAAAACAAAATCCAACACTATGTTGCCTTCAAGAGACACATTTAACACTCAAAAATAGACATAGGCTGAAAGTGAAAGGATGGCAAAATGTCTACCAGGCCTGCAGCCCAAAAAAGCAAGCTGGTGTGGTGATTCTAATTAATGATAAAATCAATTTCCAACTAAAACTAGTCAGAAAGGACAAAGAGGGTCACTTTATCATACTAAAAGGGACAGTTCACCAAGAAGATATGACGATAATCAACATTTATGCCCCCAATTACAACCCCGCCAAACATATGGGAAAAAAATACTTAAGGACATTAATCCCCTCATTTTATTTCAACACAATAATTCTGGGGGAATTCAACACACCATTATCAACTCTAGACAGATCATCAAAACAAAAATTCAACAAAGATGTCTCCAATCTGAACCACTCTATTAATCAATCAGGCTTAACAGACAGTTACAGAATATTCCATCCTAAGACAGCTGAATTTATCTTCTTCTCAGCGGCTCATGGAACCTTCTCTAAAATAGACCACATCCTAGTTCACCAAGATAATCTTAACAAATATAAAAAGTGGACATAATCCCAGGTATTCTGTCAGATCATAATGCTATGATCTTAGCAATCAACAACAAGAGAAACAACAGAAACTACTCAAATACTTGGAAATTGAATAATTACCTCTGAAACGAAGGGTGGGTAAAAGAAGAAATGAGAACAGAGATTATGAAGTTTTGGGAATTGAATGAGAACGAGCAAACAACATACCGAAACCTCTGGGACAGAATGAAGGCTTTCTTAAGAGGTAAATTTATAGCACTGAGTGCATACATCAAAAATCTATAAAGAGATCCAATAAATGGCCTTATGCTTCAACTCAAACGACTACAAAAGGAGGAACAGTCCAACCCCAAAGCTAAGAGAAGACAGGAAATTACCAAAATCAGAGCTGAAATCAATGAAATTGAGAACAAAAAAAATCTATACAAACTATGAACAAAACTAAAAGTTGGTTATTTGAAAAAATAAACAAAATTGAAAGACCCCTTGCCAACCTCACCAAAAGGAAGATCGAAATGAAGCAAATCAACAAAATCAGAGACGAAAATGGGGATATCACCACAGACTCATCCAAGATACAGAAGATTATCAGAACCTATTTTGAAAATTTATACTCTGCCAAGTTTGATAACCTGGAAGACATGGACAGGTTCTTGGACACACAGGACATCCCCTCTTTAACATAGGAGGACACTGAAAATCTAAACCAACCTATCACAGATAGCAAAATTGAAGCACAATCAAAGCTCTCCCAAAAAAGAAAAGCCCAGGTCCAGATGGATATATGGCAGAATTTTACCAAGCCTTCACAGAAGAACTAACACCAATCCTCTACAAGCTATTCCAGGAAATTGACAGAGTGGGATCACTCCCAAACACTTTTTATGAAGCAAATATTACACTGATTCCAAAGCCAAACAAAGATATGTCAAGAAAAAAAAACTACAAACCAATTTCCCTGATGAACATCGATATAAAATTCCTTAATAAAATTTTAGCTAATCAGATACAAAACACATTAAAAAGATAATACATTATGATCAAGTGGACTTCATTCCAGGAAAACAAGGCTCGTTCAACATACACAAATCAATAAATGTAATTCACTACATAAACAGAATTAAAAACAAAAATCATATAATCATCTCAATT